>JBCJKH010033490.1:0-12678 GCA_039877255.1 Loriculus beryllinus
CACCACGCACCCTAGGGATAATCTGAGAAGCAGCCTGCTTCTGGCCCTGGTTTTAAAACGTGACTCTCAGCTGAAATCTGATCTCTAACTGAGGCTTTAAATTAAAAAGAAAAATCTTCGTCTGGTTGCAAGTGTCCTTAAAAAATCTTTTTTCTCTGAACACACATGCCATGAAATGCAAGAATATACTGCGGCAATACCTGCTTGTGGCACATTTCCCACATCTTTATTTAATAGTGTCAAGGGAAGACAGACAGATGTTCCCCTGCTAAATAAGATGCCACAATTAAATTATTTGTATTGGTTCTATATGCACAGAAAACATGCTGCCAGTTTCTTACAGGGAAATCACTCATTTGTCATCCAGACATTTCTTATTTTTCAAAGTCCACTTGGGAACAGTGGAAATTTAGGATTGAAATCATCCACGTTTTTCCTGAGTTTGTGCAGGACTAAGCCAATTCCCTGCTGAAGGAGGACACATCTGGGACCTGTCATCCCAGAGCTGTCACCTTGGCAGTGTCTGCAAGGGCAGAGCAGGCATTCCTCCCTTCAGCCGCAAGGCTGGTGCAGAATAAACCTCTCTGGCCTCTCCCAGAGCCACCAGGCTCCTCAGCAGCAGGACACAAAAGAGATAATCAGTAGCTTGATCTGCTGTAGCTACTATTTTAGAGCCTTGTAAAATGCAGATCACCTGGTGGCTTTTATATAATAGATAATAAGTAATAGTTTTATGAAGATAAAACAACATAAGGAGGGTTTATGGCAAATAATAAAGGATGTTTCCTTTTTCTTATGTTACACTGACATGTTGTTTGTATGCGCATGTGTATTGGTTAACAAACTGATGTTAACAAGTGTTATATCCAGTAAGACAACTGTCCTCCAGAAATGTGTTCTGTTCATATACTGTCGGCAATATGATTTATAAAAATTGCCACCACAAAAAAAAGCCCTAATCATAATGCATTTTTGGAATGGAAGTGGAGAGAGGATTTTTTGTTCAGAGCTAAGTTTTTAGGCCGGGATTCAGGTTTACATGCCAGCCCCTGTTCTTGGGAGTCTAATTCCTCCCACGGTAGAAAACATGCAATGTGTCTGACGTGGAAAAGACACCACGTGGATGTGGTGGCTTGAATTTGTTTTCCTACCTTCCTCCGAGAAATTTGCAGGTGTTAGACTTGCGGTTCTCATTTTCTGCCTATTTAGTTGATTTTGGTTTTTTCCCAGCTGCTGGGATTGGACATATTTCAGGCAAATGTATTAATTATCAGATGATTTTCCTAGCAGTACTTGTCTGTTTGGTTTTTAGTGACTGTATTTGAATAATTGGGTTGACTTTCTGTTGCTCCCAGTATGTAGCCTCAAGTCTATTGTTGTGCCTACCCCTTTCTTTTTCATTTGAAATCAAGTACAGACATGACCTGAAGATCCAGTTTTGTAAGATGCTCGGAACCATGTCTGCATGATCACTCTCCTGCAGACCACATAAGAGAAAACCAGATGGTGGCCTGCAAGATAAAAACGTCTTGTTTGTTTTTATTGTCAGACTGAAGAATAAGATGGAGGTTTGGTAGCTGCTAAATTTTCCTCATGGTTTGGGAACATACATATTTCCCTATGGCATTTTATAGACAGCAGATTGTCTTACAAGATATGCTGTAATGGAAGTGTCTGTGGCTGAGCCTGTGATTGTGTATGTTAGTGAGGATTGGGTTAGGTCCAGTGATACAATTTGCTCTCTTTATTCTGCTGCTCTGATTAGCTCAAAGTCTGTAGGGCCCCAGCTGTAACAGCAGCTTAGTCAGTGGGTCGGGGAGAAGGGAAATGGTAAAATCTATAGGCATATTTCCCCATCTCCCTGCTAGGGTAGTTTTATGACAGTGTATTCATGGGTGTTTGATACAGTCTGACTTCCAGTGGTTCCAGCAGTGGGGAATCCAGGACTGAGGTTCCCTTGACCAACTCTGAAGGAATTCTCTTAAATTTCAAAACACTAGAACAAGTTTTTAAACCAGCTGCTTTTTCAGTATAGACAAGACCCTGGGGACTATGACTTTTATCGCTCTGCTCTGAGGAAGTCTCTCTGCTTTTGTGGTTAGAAGAGAGACTGCGGATCCTGAAGCACCATGTGATAACTCCCGTTTTCTTTCAGACAGGCTAGATGTGGATTGAAATATTTCTTCTAACTTTCCCAGCAGAAATACTTCTAAGCACAATGGTTCCTGAGAGGGGAGCAAATGCAGATACAGTTGAAGCATGCTGTGTTGTAAACATTAGGAAAAAAATGGAATGAGAGTTTGGATGCTAATTTATACACACAATGTGTTTAATTTGTTTGTAATCAAAACAAAACTCCTTCTCTGACAGAAAATGGACTGTGAATTAGAGCTGATTGCCCTACAAGTGCCGAAGTCATGCAGCCAGCTTGTGGGGGCATTCAGAGACAGTTGGCAAGATAAGGTGCTTCAGGAGAGATGCAGAATTCAGCGTACAGTTTCTGTGAGGGAATGCAGGATAGCAGCAGCTCAGGGAGTGAATGTAAAGGCCATATAAGGGAAGCAAATGAGCTGCTGTAGAGATGCCATTAGCAAAGCAAACACTGACTTGGGGACCTTGGCAGATACCATGGAAGATATAAATTTCATGAATAAATGCATACTTGTTTGCTTCTCCCTAGGTTTACAAAGCCAGTTTTAACTGAGACACTGTTCACATGTGTGAAACAAAGTTTTTTCACGATTTTAATGCCAAGCGATTTCTACCCATGTCTAATCCCAACACATGCCTAATTTAGACATATTTACCTCAATTTCATTATAAGCAAGGCCCCTGGCCAAGGAAAGAATGTCAGACTAGGCCTTTAAATAATTGTGGGGTTAATAACAGTACTTGATTCTTCTCTTTACACCAAAAGCACAGTTCAAGTGACGCAGGGAGCTTAGTATCCCTGCCATTTCAGGCATTGGTACAATGAATAGCAGGAGGTAAAATACCTGACTGAGCTAGGTGAAGGCATGCAAGTGGTAAATGAAGAGTGTCTATACTCATGGAGCAGTGCACAGCTCCCTGCTGAAGTGAAAACCTGAGAGCCAGTGCGCTCTCAGAGGTGGAGGCTTGGCACCAGGCAGAAAACTGATTTGAGGGGAGGGTGCTAGAATGGTATGCTGCGGAGCAGGCTCCAGCTCTCAGCCTTGGGAAAGTCACACCAGCTCTCTTTCTGCTCACCACACCGTGGGCACATCCACATTCATGTTTTGGTGTGGATCAAGGGCATGCTTTTGAAGTGAATCTCCAGATCAGCCTCACCTGGGGTTTACTCAGCAGTGGTGAGTGAGTACACAAAGTGGGTGCGGAGGGCACTGAGGCAGAATTCAAGCTCCAGGACTGCATCTGATGTGTTCTGCATGCTCATGGGGACCTCAGTCCATAGACCTAGGTTGGAGTAAATCTGAAAAATAAAACCCTGTGGAAAAGTGTGAACATATTCAGGTCCTCAGCACCAACTGATCAGATCGGACTAATCCGCATTACTCACTAATATAGGTGTATACCATGAGGATATAGCCTAGAGGTAGCCAGGGTAGCATGGCTGTTTTGGGAGTATGCCTTCATTGTCTTCCTTGTGAAACACATTATTGCACATATTCTAGCACTCAGCCTATACTTAACCTAATTCTTTGATTTGAAGCACTTTTCCTTAAAGAATACACTTGAAATGTCAGTATGGAAAACTCAGTCTTACTAGATACATTCCAATCCATTTTTTATCCCTTGAGAAAATATGCATTTTCAGTAGCGTTCTGATTTTAAGACTTTGCATTATGGGGAAAAATGGAAAGTCTTATAAAAAAACCCCAAGCCAGTAATGTGGTTAAGCAATTTAATTCTGAACATGACTGTTGTTACTATTAAATGGTGTAAACACAGGCTGAGTGCAATAAACCTCATTTCCATTTAGCATTAATAATATTAATGATCGGTACTTAAATCACGTACCATATTCCAGCACTGAAGAAGAAACATTACAAAAGAGATTTTGCATGTCTGGTGCTGACACAATTTAAACTCAGCATAAAATTGTCTTCCCTGTGAAGGAGTTTATTCAAGCTGCAGGGCGGAGAGGAAAAAGCCGAATAGGAAATCTCCCATTCTCCCAGAGGCTCTGTGTGCACCATCCCTCCTCGCCCCCAGAAGGCAACCCCTTCCCAAAACTTTCCCACTGAAGACACTTTGGGAAAGGACTGGAGCTCCTGTCTCAGCTCGCATTAACCCAGCCGCGATAAGGTGCTGGGTGCTGTGGTCACATTTACTCCCGTTGTAGACCAGGCTGCCGAACTGTTGCTATCAAAATGCTGGATCAGCAGCTCGCATGCAGACAGACACACACACACACACGCCCACCCCCATCAGGAGATTAGCCCATATTTTCCCATGTAAGGGCTGCAGCCTTCCTCTTTCCTTCTAACACTCCTTCCCGGCCGGCTTTTTCTTCTTCTGCCCTCTCCCCTTTCTCCGGCAGCGGCTCCACCGTTCCCCACACCCCGCAGGCAGCCTCCGAGCTGCGGCGGGCGGAGAGGAGCTCGGCTCTGCCGCGGCGCTCCCCGCCGCCCCCAGACCGAGCGGCCCCGGCCGCGCTCGGAGAGCTATGACCCACTGCTCCGGCCCCCGAGAACCGAGACCCACCGCCCCAGCCCCGGCCGGGCTCGGAGAGCTGTGACCCACTGCTCCGGCCCCCGAGAAACGAGACCCACCGCCCTAGCCGCTGCCGGGCTCAGGAAGCCGGGACCCCCACCCCGGTCCGACCCCTCGGAGCTGTGATCCTCTCCCGCCCAGGGAGGGCTCGGGGGGACCCCATTCTTCTCCGTGGCCTGTCCGCCGCTTCCGCCGCTCGCCCCCGGCCCCGTTCGCGGCCCCGCAACAGCGCCGTCCGCGGCAGGTCCCGCCCGGGGAGGCGGTGGCGGGGGGAGGGGGAGGAGAGGCGGCGGAGTGCATTGCCTCCCGAGGAATCAAAAGGGGAGAGAGAGGAACGTGCGGAGGAGGGAAGGGAAGGGAAGGGAAGGGAAGGACGGGCCGGGTTGGGGAGGGTCCCTGTCCCGCCCGCCTCGGAGCGTCCGCGTCGCCTTCTCGCCGGGACCGCGGGGAGAGTCGCTTGGGGCGGCCGCCAGCCGCCGGCCCCACGCTCCGGCTCCACGCCCCGGCTCCGCTCCCATGTGCTCCTGGCAGCCGCGGCGGGCAAACCTCGCGCACGGTGTGTCAGTAAGTAGCCCTTCGCCTCCCCGGCACCTTCCCGGACCCGTCACCGAGCCTCTCCTGCTCCTCCCGAACCCCTGCTCTCTCGGACCCCTGAACCCTCTTCCTGTCACGGAGTCCTGACCTACCGCACTCCCTGCGCGCTGCATCTCCTGCATGACTCCGGTTCCCTGAGCCCTCAGAACCTCCTTTCCTTCCTGACCCCTGACCACCCTGCGCGGACACATCTTCTGCAGTCCTGGACCCTCTGCCCCTCCCGGATCCTTCTTACCCGCTCCGGCCCGCATCCCTTGTCCGTTCTACCGCACTCTCCAGACTCCCTTTTCCTCCCGTATCCCCAGTCCTCTTATCCCCTTGCCTTCCCGCATCCTACCCCTCCCGGGCCCCCGTTCTTCCCGGATCTCTCTGCCACCCGGACCGCTTTCCCTTCTCGGCCCCTCTGTCTTCCCGGCTCTACGTCCTCCTGGCCCCCCGGGCCCCTGCCCTCACGGCACCTCTGCCTTCCCAGCCCTTCCCAGCCCTGCCGCGCCCGCATCCCCCCTTTCTTTCCCGGATCCCCTTCCAACCTGCTCCTCCCGAACCCCCTGTTCCCCCAACCTCTTCCCTGCCTCCCCCCGCATCCCCTACCCCCCTCATCTCCTGCGCTTCCTCCCCCGCTCCCTCTCGCACCCTCCCGGCCCTGCGGGCAGGGCGCCCGCTCGCCCCTCAGCCTTCCCCTCGCATCACCCCGGTGAGTTTTGGTTCCCGGCCGCCGCCTTCCCTCAGGGGGAGCTGGATCTCTCCGCCGCCCCCTCCTACCCCTGGAGGGCCGGGAGCGGGGTTTCGGGACCGGAGGGTAGAGCTCGCCTTCCCGCAGAGCGCCGGCTGCGGGCTGGCAGCCTCCCGGGAGGCAAAACTGCTGCTCCGCTGCACTCGGCGGGTTGCGCAGTCCTACCCCTGGAGCCTTCATGTTGTGCCTTATTTCCAGCCGTGCCTCCTCCCCTCGTTTAGGGATGGATCTTCCCCAAGTGCCGTGACCCACTTTGCCTTAGACGTGTGGTGCCACGCCAAGACACAGAGAGATTCATCTCAAGAAGGTGTCTCTGGAGGGATGGAGGCACCCTATGCTCCTCTCTCAAGTTTTTGTCCCCAGGGTTCTGGTGTTTTGCAGGTTGAAAGGCATTTCTGTAGATAGGTGTATGCTTCTTGAATAGCAGCATAGGCCTTTTTTAACATAGAAGAGAATCGTTTTTCTTAGTGTTTTAAAAGTAAACAAAACTTTTGTGTGGTGCACATGCTTAATTTCACTTGCAGACTCTTTCTCTACATTCCCTTTTTGTGCTGAAGTAGTATTAATTTTATTGCCTGTACATGAATTGAATTCACTGATTGGTGTCTAATCACGCTTAGAAGAAAAAGCCCCTGTATAAATAGCTATTTGAATTAATTTGGCAGCAACTGTGAGAAATGATCATAAATTTACAAATACAGTTGGAGTAATGATCCAGCGTGGATTTAACAAGAAACACAACCCTAACTTCTGGGAAGTAGCATGTGGGTTTCTGTGGCAGTCAAACGCACTTGGTCACACTGGTACTGAGCTTAGAGGCTGGGAGTTGTCTGAGAAGGATGCAGAGGGGTTAAGGCTCCTGGGTTTGAGCAGGAAGAGGCAAAGAAGCGAAGGAGCTGGGCTGAGTGTGAACAGGACTATTTTGAGAGACTCTTGTGTTCTAATCATGTGCTGCTTGAGGGTATGTGGGGGTGAATCCAAAAGATGTGATGATGTCTTCACCTACCAGGAGCCTACTCGAAGTTTTGGCTCCTGGCACTTCTGGACATTAAGTGATAAAAGGCTCCTTTTTGCACTTAAGATGCCAGCAACATAAGGGAATGCTGGAAAAAAATGTCACCTCATAAGACTTCGCTCGGGGGTGTGTTGATGAGGTTTACCTCAGCCACAAAGGTCTGATCTTGAACAGCCTTAGGCACTGCAAGCAGTTTTGCACTGAAGCTGTGGGGACAGGTATAATGGGAAGCACATTCACCAGGCATCACAAGAGGAAGGCCTGGTAGCTAAGGATAAATGAGACCTCGCCTTTTTTCTTTATCTGTATGAAAAGTGATCAAGATGTACAGTGAACAGTGAGTAGACAAGTACGCAGGGAGACCCTGAAGGTGGCTGCAGAGCATTCCTGGATGCACACAGCAGCCTGTGCAAGCCGGGCTGCTTCCCACCACTGTCCTATGGACCCAGCAGCCGGTATCACTGACAGCGATACTAGCTGCTGCCTGCAAGGATGGGGCAGTAAATGAAATGTCTTAATGAAAAGTCATGTGGGAAGGAAAAGCACTATGGCAGGTAAACAGGTTTTTGTTCTCTAATGTCAGTATTACTGAACTTGCATTTTTCTCCTCTTTTTTTTTTTTTTTTGTATGTTATTTAATTATAGGGACCTTTGACTTCATGATGGGAGGAAGCATCCCCCTGGCTGTAAGGATTCGAGCTTCTCCCAGCGCGAGGATTTGTCAGGGCTGAGAGACTCTGGATTATCCATAAACAACTCTAAAACACACAGCTGCTTTTCCGTCTCCCCATTGCAAGGGGTCTTGGAGGAGATAAGAGATGGCCTCCAGCCTCACCTGTGTCGGCATTGTCTGGGCCTTCCTCTCCTTCCTCTGTGCCGCTGCCTCCTGCGTGGGTTTCTTCATGCCCTACTGGCTCCTGGGGTCTCAGCTGGAGAAATCGGTTTCATTCGGCACTTTCCGGAGGTGTTCCTACCCGGTGCGGGATGAGAGCCTCCAGACAACCGTGATGGTGGAGCAGTGCGGCCGCTATGCCTCCTTCCAGGCCATCCCGAGCGCCGAGTGGAGGATCTGCACGGTGGTGACGGGCCTGGGCTGTGGGCTGCTCCTCTTGGTGGCCCTCACGGCACTCATGGGCTGCTGTGTGTCCGAGCTCATCTCCAGGACCGTGGGCAGGGTGGCAGGAGGCATCCCGTTCCTGGGGGGTAAGTGCTCATGTGGGGAGGGGACGAGGGTGTCTGTGTGGAGACTGTACTGGTGCTTGGGAACAAGGAGGGGATGAGTCAAACTTTCTGCTGGTGAGGGAGACCACTTGGCTCCCTTGGTGGTTGAGATGGTTGTCTGGACATAGCCCAAAGACACAGCCACCCATGGTCATTCTCTTGTTCTCAAGTCCCTGTGTGGTCATTGTGCAGCCTTTGAGAGTTGCATGGCAAGTTGACATCTTCGCAGTGTTTTTGTGGGCTGTAGGATGACAGTACCTGGAGAAGCAATGGGATTGCAGAGCTCCATGGAGCATTATGGTTTTGGAGAGGAGAGGCTGTGTTATGTGGGAACATCTTTCTCCTTCCTACACTATCCCTGGCAGAGCTCCCTCCACCTCTGCTGTCCGCATCTGCATGGATCTGGCACAAGTCTGTGGCCAAGGTTTGAGGTGGGGGATTGCTTGTCCCTGGTAGGGGTGTCCCACCGTCTCCCAAAAGGAGCCCTGCCAGGCTGCCTGACCCGTGCTGCCTGCTGATGGTGCCTCAGGTTTGTTGAGTCCATGGGTGTGGGAGAATTACCTCCTCCCCTTTTTTTAGCTTGTAATTGTACAGAGTATTTGTAACTGTGAAGTGTTTGAAGAGTATGAGACAATAAGCAGGATCCTCAAGTGTGTTTTTTATAGGGCAGTTTTCCCAGTAAATCATCACTCTCTTGTCATTGGTGACATGCGGCTCACTGGCACTCACTTTTGTCTGGTGCAAGTGCTCCACCAGCCCTGTGTGCTTGCTCCCATAAAGGGATGTGTTCCCTTGAGCTTTGGGTGCAGGTGCCAGTGTTCCGGGTGGCCTGCAGTGTCCAATCCTGGCTCATGCCCTGCAGGAGCAGGCTAGAGAGGGACCAAACAGAAACTTGCTCACAAGGTCAGTGTGGATACATCCCAAGTCTGCAGCCCCAAGGAAGCACAGGACAAAACCTCTGCTACTGTCCAGCTCAGGGCAGACAAATGAGGGAAGGAAAGGTCCCTGTGCCAACCCTCCAGGCAGACAATGCCAGCGCAGTTCACTCCTGGCCACGAGCAGCTCTGCCTCCAACTTTCTGAGTAGTTTCTGTACTTCAGAGCAAGCCAACCCCATCATTTCACCCTTCCCTCAGCTTTGCGTCCACAGGCGTTCCTGTGTTTAATCTGTCTGACAACTAGAAGGTGCAGCAGCTGCTGGAGAGTTAACTGCTGGGAGCTACAGCTTCTTGAAGCCTGCCCGATTATAAGATCCAGGCAGGCATCCAGGGGGTGGAGGGGATTTTCTGTTCAGTGACACTCTGCAAGCCCACTCGGTCTGGCTGTTTTCACTCAGAGCTATCACAGGCTTGTGCTGTAACCACCCTCCTCTTTCCAGCTGCTGGCTTGGCTCATCTGGTTTAGAGTTTAGCTCTTTTCTCTCTGGTGCCGGTGCTCTCCTGCCTGCCCATGAAGCGGGGCTGGCTGTGCCTGTGTCTGCTGACAGCCGTTCCAGCAAACACAGCATCTCCACCGGTGAGCGGCTGGCTCGGAGACATGGGCGAAACCCCGCTCCCCATGACATGGTGTGGGCTGGATGCATGCACCCTTCTCTGAGGCGGGGTGGTGGCTGCTGTGCAGGGAGGTGAGAGGTCCCTTCAGACCCCACCATGTCCATTCCCAGAGCTTTCTCCCAGCTGACCAGGCAGCATTCCATCCGTCCTGGAGGGGCGCAAGCAGGCAGTGCTTGTCCTCCATAGGTGACAAATCAAGGAAATGTGAACTTGTGATATCAAAAGAAAATTGCCAACAACTTTGCTTACAGTTCAGAAATTAGTTACACAGCATGTCTGATTTTCCCCTCTACTGCCTTTTATGATTGTCTCTCATTTCACTCCTCACTGCTGGAAGTGTGTATGAAATGAGCAAAGTGAGAACCTGTCAGTTCTTAACCTGCTTAAAACCCAACTGTGGGGACATGAGGGAGAGGCCAGGTGGTGAAAGCCAGTAATTTGGATGAACTGAAGGGACATCTTAGAGTAAAGATCAGATCCTTACATCCTTGATCAGATCCTTAGCTGCTGTAAGTAAGTATAGTACCACTGTTTAAATGACGTGACTATATTTATTCAGATGTCTAACACAGGCACTATAATTATTAGGTTGCTTTATGTCAAGATAGCCACAAGCTGTTCACTTTATTTACTAACCAGGAATGCCAATAACCAGCTCTTTGTTCCCTGTACTACAGCTGTAGGTTTACTTATATACCACAATGTGTGCTTTGACTATGTCTCAGTGGCAGTACAGTGACTGTAATTCTGATTGGCCTCCACTTGGAGATCTAACCAAATAAAACCCTCATATATATATATAATGGGGGGAAAGAAACCCATCCTATCTTTATATGAAGAAAAAACCCTGGGGTAATAAGCAGCCCACTGAGTGATGCTATTTTGTGTTAGGGCAAGGAGATAGCTAGGCAGTTTCACTTCCTTTTTGTCTGAGTCACCTGCACCAAGACCCTGCTCCTGTTCTAATGGTGGAGGATGAGCACTGGAATAAACCGTATTTCTCTTGAAGTTGGAAACCAGCATAAAGACACACTCAGGGTAGCTAGTTTATGGCTTTAATAGTGTTTCATGAGTCCAGGATCCAAGTAATTTTCTCAGCATGATTTAAAAACATGGACTTGGTGAACACCTAAGCCAATTAACAATGGAGTGTTGTGGGAAGCCCATGAGTGGTTGAGATTTGCAAGCCTCTGAAGCTGTGGTAAACCACAGCACTAAGGCTGCTAGAACTTACTTCAACACTGGAAGCATTTTTACTTCTGGGAAGAGGTGGCGGAGAGGTTTGCTTACCAGAGGTGGTAAGCAAACAGCCTAATCCTTTCCTTCTAGCAGTATGAAGGAGTAGTAACTCCAAGTAGGTCAGTGGAATAACACCTGTATAAAGGCAGTGCAGCCCGCACTAGAGAAATGGTGCCAAGCTTTTACAGCTGGGATTTCCCTGAGTTGTATGTGGCAGCTCATGGGAGTGAATTATTCATGCATGCTTATACCATAAATCTGCTCTTCTCATAAAAATTGAATGGCAGAACCTGCAAGAACTGCAGCTCCATGAGGAGTCAGAACGGCTCTTTAGGTATTGTTTGATCTTACACACTTAGTCTGTATTTGCTATTTCAGATAATCCTGGCTACAGAGCATGCATGTATTTTAAGATGACTTGGGGATGATACATGCTGAGTTTCTGTTCCTACCAGGAAGATTGCATCATAGACTTTTCCTCCCATTTGCAATTATGGGAACCGCTTCCTTTCCCATGTATGGTCACGTGGCATCTCTGTAGTCATTACAACAATTGCTTAGATGAAAAACAATGCTAATTTTAGCTTTTTCTAAGGCAGTTTGGTGATGGGCAACAAGAAGTAGCCAATACCCCAAAGCCAGACATTTCTGCAGTGGCTGTCAGTGGTCTGCAGTCCATTGCTGGCAAACTGCTGCTGTCTCAGAACATGCTTCATGGACATCTCTGTTGGATTGCTTCAAAGAGCTGACAACTGAAGTGAAAGTCATGCTGCCTATAACCTCTTGAAGGCACAGTTATGTAGATGGATACAGTCTTCACTGATAGCAGTAAGTGCAGTGTTTCCAGCTGGTTTTCTTTGAATGTTTGAAAGACTGAAGCATATATAATGTGTCTAGAATAGATTACAAGGATGTATCTTTGTCCATAACTATCGAGGCCATGACAGCAGGAAGTGAAGTTTAACAAATCTATTGCAAATTGGAGCCTGTAATTACTGATTCATTATTTTCATTGTGCTGTGGCAAGTCAATTCCACTCAAATGGGAAGACTAGAAATTTGCAGGTAGATAGCTCAGATACGACATACTAATTTGGTGAATAGTTTTGCTCTCTGAATGCAGAGCAGTGATTTTAAGAACATAGCAATAATTTTAAGAACATAATGAACTTAAAGCTTAGCCAGTTTTATGAGAGGTAGTAGATCAAAAGACACAAGTATTGCAAGGATGGTCAATTTAAAGAACGTTATGCTGGCAAGGTGAAGCTTTTCATTAATATGGTCAGCACACAGGAATTATAGATGCTGGCTGCTAGCTCAGAACTCCCTTTGACTGCATAGAACAGCTAAGCCAAGCTCAGAGGGGTATGAATCCAAAGGAACACAGCATGTAATGATCTGCTGACTTAGGCACCTCTCTGAATCTCACACTTTGGCCCTGATTCTGAGTGGCATGTGAGAAGTGATCCCTCTCCGTGATTACTGGGTAGCCATGGGGTTTGTACTGTCAACTTCAGTACTGATCCCTCATTGGTTGTACTCAAGTAAAGCACAATTTTTGCTACTCCCTTCGGTGAATGAGCAAAATACTCAGCAGTGCCTTCTCTTCCTTTCATTATCTTGTTTCCCT
>JBCJKH010033496.1:0-26565 GCA_039877255.1 Loriculus beryllinus
TTGGATATGCTTATTTAAATTATAGAGTGAACATGAACAGAAAAGATTGAAAGAGCACTTGAAAACTATCAGCACTGGACATGCATGCATGCATGCACAGCTTAATACATGACATCAGTAAGTGTCAGATTGTTTTCTTTAAAAACACTCCAACAAAATCAAGTATGAATACGGGAATACCAGATTATCTACAAATAGAGACTTAATAAACTTTCTACATCATATTCACACCCTCCTGTATCATGTAGAAATGAAAAATGTTCCATCATTCACAGAATTAAATAAAATAAAATTCTGAGGCATCTCAATTTTCCCCATGAGATAAAACAGTTTTCACCAAAAGTTTAACATATTCCTCTTTCATAGTCCACAGTGAATCTGAAAATTACTGTGGTTAGGAAGCAGGCAAAATTATTATTGCCTTACTTTCTCTACCACCTGCTGCCATGTTTTCCCTATGTTTTCTAGCAGGAAGTCCTTTTATAGAACAACCAGCTTGTTTCTTTTTCTTCATTAAATTTCTACTATCAGCTTTATTACCTGTGCAATATGAAGGTAAATATATACACACCTTCAATATGAGCACCCTAAAAACTTCTCCTTCTGCCTTTGAAGAAAACACTACGTTTTACTTGATCTTTAGAATCTACTTTCAAACTGAAAAGAGTTGCTGTATCCCAAATCTTGTATACAAAACATGGTAAGGATACTGATGTTCAAAGCAGGTATATCCTTAGTGCTAGGATCCACGGTATGCTACCTCTGGGTGTCAAATAGAGATGTATAAAACTGTACCTTAGCCAACATGGCCAGGTGTTGGTTCTGTACGATGGCAGTGCGGTATGTTGCTAATCCTCCTTCCTCCAGAGTGGGAAACAGGTAGTACAAATGGACACTGGCAAAACAAATATCAGATCAGGTATTGTCAGCATTTGGTTAAATATGCATCATGTGTACTTCTAGGGAACAATGCCTTTTTCTCCGATCCTAGCTGGTAGCACAGGTCCATTCCCAAGGTGGCAACTCAGCTTCTAATGAGGTAAATAAACATTAAAACAATGCTCAAGAATATTTGACTGGACAGCACTGGTAGCGGGGGAGGAAGAGTGCTGTTTCTCTGCTGGGCAGCACATACTCCCCAAATTCCTGCAACAACAATTCAGTTTCCTCATTTGAAGGTGTCTGCATAGCAGCAGCAGTGGGTTCAGCAAGTTTGACACCTAAAAGATGCTGAAGAATAAAGCACAAGGGAACAATTAGCCTTGAGAAACTCTGTGTTGCAGGCACACAATGCTTTAAGATGATACTACTGATTCAGTCTGGATGGAGCCAAGAGAACTCAACCTCCAGTATTTATCAAATGTGTGAAGTCATTAATACCATGGGGGTGAGGGGGAAGAGGGAGGGGGAGGAGTAAAAATCACAGGCTTTTTACTGCCTTTAATGATATTTGTCATCATGCAAGTAAGATACTTCATAAAACAGAAACAAAACAAAAAAAAAGTAATTCAGTGACCCAAATAAGATCTGAGTATCTCCACAAATGACTATCTAATCCATGTCAAAAAGAAGTTAACACAGAGAGGGTTTTCAACATCCCACAAGTAGACAGTACTATTAAAATACTTTATTAAGCCAGTACAGAGAAGAAAAGTGCAGATAAATGAAAGATTATTTAAGGACAAAAACTGATATGAAAATTAGAGGCAATTCATTCAAATATCACAATTCACAAAGGCAGAGACCTGAAGACTTAAATAGGTGCTTATATGCTCTACTGAACAGAAATGTAGCTCAAGGTTTTTTCTGAATTGAGACAAAAGTTAGCTCGGAATGTCAACTGATGGTTGATGAACAATGAAAAATGCAAGACATTTTCATCAGCAAATCTTCTATCTTATCAGCTTGTACTGTTGTATGAGAGAAAAGGCCATGGGTTTTAAGGGCAGCAGAGACCTTTATAGACTTTTAATAATGAGTAGCTAATGGCTAGTAGAGGCTAGCAGAGAATTGAGATATAAGGGCAGTTCATATAACAAACTTGCTTTAAGAGAAGCTTTACAGTAAACAAGACTACTCCCCTATTAAAAACAGTAGAGCAAAGCACCTCAAAATGGATTAGAATCTTTTTTTTTCTGTAAACTGGCTGCCTCTAGTACTCAGGTAAAAGAGGCCCACGGAGGTAAGTGTATTTTTCATCAATTTCAGAATACTCAAACCAGACCAAAACTGGAGCAATTTTTGAAGAATTATAGCTTTTTGTTATTACTTTTAAATAAATTATATTTGTGTTTGACTGTTCTCTTTACGTATAGACATTAAAGCCTACATATAGACTATAGCCCTAATAACTGGAAATATAAGAACACATTCAATAAGAATATTCTGGAAATATAAGAACACATTCAATACTACCATTAAATGCTTTTTACTTGCAACTAAGGAAAAAAGAACCCACGGAAACAAAACAGCATGGCAGGAAAAATATCTTTCCTTTAAAAAAAAAAAAGGTAGAAAGTTAATTCGTCTGTAGCCAAATAATCTCTAACTACAATCAACTTAAAATTGCGCTCCATGAAACAAACTCTAGCTTTTCCTTTTGTAATCTTCCTTGTATCTTCAGCACTGAAGATTTGAAGAGAGCTGTGTGCAGCTCCAACCATCAGGCAGGACTGCAAACATACACAGTCATAAAGAAGACAGTGCAAAGCTTAATAAGCAAAATGGTATGACAATACCACACAAAGGTGAAAACTGTTAAAGAATTCCCTATTTACCTTGTTAAGAACTCCACCACAGCATCTCCCAGAAATTCTAAACGCTCATTGTGGTTAATCCTGAAAAGACATTTAAAATTTTACTATCAGCTAAGTGACACATTCTGGTTATTTACACAATACAATTAAAAGACACCAAACCAGAGCTGATTGCTAATCAGGCACGACAAACATTCTTGCAGCTTCCTCCACCCTCTCTGGGTTACAATCCTGTCCAAAACAGAACAACCACTACATAAATCTTGAAACTCAGGACTGACACCACCACCTTTAAAATTTTTGTATGTTCCTCTCTGAGCTGTTGTTAAAGCTTCACAAATGGAGAAAGGAAACAGTAAAATTGATTGGCTCTGAGGTCGGGTTTCTTTTGTCCATCAGAGGGCATCAGGTGATTGAAACAGCCGGGCTTCAGTCTTGTACATGCAAATAGAATAGTGTATGCAATTAATATCAACACCTGCAGAGTGTGAAGACTCTGCAACTGATTCATTGGTATGGCAAAGCTATAAGGGAGTAAGTACTTTAATTTTTCATCATAGCACCTTTAAATGCCCTATTTTCTGCAACTTCCTTCGAGATCCAAAGAAAAAAAAGGCTGTACAAGAAGATGCATTTGAAGATGCTATTAAGCTAATAGAATAATGTATTTCCTGTGTTTTCCTTCTCTTCTATCACTGCTCCTGATTTGCCTTTGTTTTGCATAAAGTTTCATTTCCTCCAAGCAGTCTGCTTATCTAACAAAGGACTAACAGGACACAGCAGCTGAAAAAGAATGTGAGTTTGTCTTCAAATATATGCAAATTTCTGCTCTACACATCAAAGCATTTAAGTAGCAACATTTTGACTTCACAGGATTGTAAAAGAATCAAGGCCATTGCCACAAGATTTTTTTTTTTTTAAATTCAGAAGATCCTTCTCAAGTGTTTGACAGCTTTTATTGCAATTTGCACTCCTCCAGCAATTATACAGTAAATCTAATTTCTGAAATAGCAGGCCTTTGTTATGGCCTGAAAGAATTCAAATACCTCTGCTGTGTAAAACAATAAAGTGTGAGCAAAACTATAGCTCCTACACAGACCTCAGAAGTGGGATTTTATATTTTTTGTGTTATTTTGTGAGAATTAATACAATTTAGCATTATGTCATGTTATCTTAAGAGGAGCGAAATAAGAGCAGACTCTTGAAGAGAAGAGCATGGTCTAGCTGAAACAGCATCTGGGGAACACTACAACAATAAATTCTTCAGAATTGAACTTCTCCCATTCCCAAGCTTCCTCCAAAACGATCACTCTTAAAAGGCGTGGTTACAACACTAGTTAACTGAAATACACTCTGCCCTCCAGTTCATTTAGGAGATTTCACATACAACTGCTTTGTGCATTAGTCCTATGAGCTTTGTTTATTCACTTTGGATAAATATGGTGCCCTTAGCTATAAACCACATCTTAAACATTATTTATTGACACAGAATTCTTAGTGGTCATTTAAGGATTATTACCTTACATCATTAATGGCTTTTGCACATGTCTTTAAATTGGACTAGTAAATCAGCGAAGCTCACATTCAGTATCACACTCATGTTAACAAGATGCCATAACAGAAAGGTACTACTATGAGGAAACATGATGGAGAATCCAATTTATAGCAGTGATAACAATAACAAAAAATACTTATTTTTGTATTCTGCAAAAAGCCTTTGAAAAAGTCCTCCTCATTTCAAGCATAAACAAAAATGATAGAATTACCTGTGAAATCCTTTCTCACGAGCTTTCTGCAGGCATGACTAAACATCTATTACGTCACTGCTAATGGAGGTTCAGCATATCTTCATAATATAAAGTCAATTCAAAATGACTTTTCATTTCAACTATTTACAAAAGCTATTACTGACAGTAAGTTGGTTACTTTTATTAAACATCTCTCTCTGCAACAGATTCCCTACTTGCAAACATTATTTACATTACCTGGAAGGAGCTGGATCATCCTGTCCCAAACGGGACATAATATTTATCAGGGTGTTTATCCCTAGGAATATAAACAATACACTATTAAATAAACAACCACTAAGTCAATTTGAGTAGGCTTAGAAAATAATTACTCAAAATGTTACTTTGTAACTGCTGCCCATGGATCATCTTGTTATTTACAGGGTTTACTCACATCAAGTATAATCCTTACAGATGAACTCTGCCTAACTGATCGTAGTCCTATTACAATACTATTGTATTTGTGCATTCAGAGAGCCAGATAAAACACCACTTTTGCATAAAAAAGACATTTCAAACATTACATATCAACAAAAAAAATTCATTACAGCTGAGTATACTTTTAAGGAATATATTCTGGGAATTAAGGGGAATATTTTGCAGCAGTTAGACCACATTAATAAGACATTTTTACAAAATATCCTCAAGTTTGGTCGCCATGCCAAGCAGCAAATGAAGGAAACAGTATTTCTTTTTCTCAGCTCTTTGGTTGCTGATTCATTTGAAAATTATTTTTCTTTTTTTCTTTACACGGGTCTCACTGGTGTCTGTGTAAAACCACAGACATATTCCACTGAGGGGACCTCTCAGAAGAACAATGGCCAAATAAATAAACAAAGGTTTTCTTACTGATTAAGTGAGGGCGAGAGAAAAACGGTAGTGGTGTAACAGCATACCTTTTTTCCTCATGTGCATGTGGTGAACTTTTCTGTCTCCATACTTTGGCTGTCGAATCCCACAGTTGGATAAAGAATTTCTAGCATGATCAGGATTCATTCCAAAATTTAAGTGATGGCTTGGATGAGTCATGGCAAGCTGTAACGAAGCACAAACAGGAAAAAGAAGTCTTAGGTATATTTCTGCAAATAAAAGGAAAAAGAAGATCTCAGACAGGTAGCTAATAATTGTTATTTTTTTGCTTGAAGAAAGGCTACAAAGTGATGTCGTCAATCAGTAGTTTGGTTCCAGTAATTTAAGCATAGTATATACTATTTCAGATGTCAGAAAGAAGCAATATTTATGCCCAATCATCAGTTTAACTAATTAACTTTCAACAAGTTTTCTTCTTTAAAGAAAAATTAGTTTAGAAGAGAAAAAGCATGAACTGTCAATTTGCCCTAAGAGTTTTGCTTACCAGCTTTGCTGACCTGATTTTAATACATTTGCTTATTTAAACACATATTCACTCTTAACACTGCAGGATAAATATTCATATTAAAACTATGAACAAGTAAGAGCTTATCAACCATTCATATATTTGATTTAGGTTGCTTAAATATCTATAAAACTTTCCTACTTCAAACAAACAAACAACAAAGTACGTATAACATGGTTATTTACAGAACTTTCATGACTGTATATGACCACTTTTCAACTGGAACTGAACAGCAATGGCAGGACTGATCTGTTTTGCAGAATCATAGAACACTTCTAGGGATGGGACATTCACAACTTCTCTGGGCAACCTGTTCCCATTTATATCACTCTTCCATCTGTTTTCATTTGTACCATCTAGCATTATCAAAGCTAACTCTGCTGTTGACTTCACCACTATAAAAATGACAGCAGTATATAGAGCTACAGCTAGCTTTTATGACTCCATCCTGCAAACTCATGTATTTTCTCTTTCACACATGCACACCTAAAAATAACATGCATCTATAAATGTGTACACACACCTTATATATAAGCAGATACACTAGCAAATTCAAGCTGCAGAAAGTTACTTCTGAAACAAGTGAAGGACTAGTGATGTGGGCTGTGAGCAAAGACATTGCAGTAGCTCATTCAAAAACTGTCTACAGCTTTCCAAATACAATACTTAGGGAACCTTATTTTAACTTTGTTAGAGAGAAAAACTACACTTAATCAGCAATAAGAATTTTCTCCAAGTCCTTTTTAATTCCTTGCTAATATTAATAAGTTTGTCATATATGCACATTCTCAACTTCTGCTTCATCTGAAGTGGATGATACATTTCCATGAATAGCTAAATTAGTATTATCTTTGTTGCCCAGTCTGTACTTTAGAAAGTATATGTCCTGATGAAACAGGCAAAAATCAATGCAAAATTATCAATCTTATGCTTATAAGCAATATGCTTAAATAGGTGACTCATGCTATATACATTTTAAAAAGCTCATTCTCTTCTGGAACATGTTTATAGGTTTTAAATAAATTTGCACATGGATGAAGCATTAAAAAGTACTTCTGTTATAACAATACTAAAATTACTAACTGGCACACTTGATTTTATGGTTTTGTCCATTTTCAATTACAATTTGCTTTTTGGTTTGCATGCTTGGTCTCAACATTTTGAAGATTTTCATCATTGCAATTTTATCTTTCATATTAAAACTATGGCAGCCTGCAGACAACCAAATCCACCAGATGCTCAATGGTTAATGCAACTTGCAGTAGGAACCCTTTAAAATTGGTTCTATTTCTAGAATCAACTTCTAGAAAACAGAGAAGCTATTAGAACACATTTTCCCATAAGCCTCTGCTTAATGTAGCTCAGGAATAAAGTCCCTATACACATACAGAAACTGCATCTTTTTAAGTTAGAGAAACTTCATCTTTCTCAGGCCCAGCCAGTGGAGAGAGCTGATGTTTATTTGAGGGGGAAATCCTAAATAGAAGTCTGAATTTTCCTTCAGTAATTTCAGGAAAGCACATAAGGGAAAGGGGCCACCACGCCAAGAGTCAGCCTTTAGACCTGATCATTTATAAATAAGCACTTAGACAAATGATTGGTCATGCAACATGGGTGTATTTAAATACGGAATTCTCCTCTCTTTGGTTCCTGCCCTTGTTTGTAAATGCAAAAATTTCATCACATACTTGCACAAATCAAGAGCTGAAGTTTGCAAATTCCTTTTCACTAGCTATAAATGCAAAATAAAAGGCTATGCTAAAGTTATTATTTTTTTGGAACAGCAGACTATAAAAGGAAGAAGCAAGGCATGTATACTCATCTGCATATTCTACATAAATATCTAAATAAAGAACTTACATGGAAATAGTAATGTACCTGACAATCTTTTCAGTAAGCGTATTTTTGTCTTTCTAAACATTACAAGCAAACCCAGACCTGCCACTGGAGCAAAGGTATCCCTACATGCACAACAGATGTCTCTAGAAGTCACTTGAAATAACTGAAACTTTTGAAAGATTGCAGTGCAATCAAGTATGTCCAAGTTGTGGCAACGCAATGCATTTCTTCAGTTTACACAGCAGTAAGGGTTATGGATAAACTCTATAATATTAGGAGGACAAGCCAGCAAGTAGGGTTTTCTTTTATATATCTTACCTGCAGCAAGCATCTATCTCGAAAAGTATAGCCTATCAATTTATCCAAATGCATCAGACACTGATGGTAGCGGACATGGTGGGTGAGGACAGGAAGCATCATTGCGTGCTAAAAAACAACAGCAATAGAAAAAGAGCATTCAATTTCACTATACAGAGTACTCAGTTTTGACTAACCTATAAATACAAACATTCTCCATTTGTCACAACACTGAGTTTTACTGGCATGTTTAAATGAGAAAAAAAAATTAACACTATTTCCCAACCTTCATCATCAGAGCACTTGATTAAATCACATTTGTCCATCTGTATAATCATAATGGAGACACCACCTGACCCAGACTAAGTAAATAAATAAACAGAATTACAAAATGGCTTGAGCTGGAAGTGACCTTAAAGACCACCTAGTTCCAATCCTGCTGCTATGGGCAGGGACATCCTTCACTAGACCAGGTTGCTCAACGCCCTGTCCAAATACATAAAATCCAATACATAAAGCCCCATCCAAACACATAAAACCAGTCTTCTACTGAAGTATTTTGAAGGAAGTAAAAAATACCTGGTCACCAGTAACTTCAAATTTCACTAAGCCATTACTGAAATCAAGGCTATATATTTGTACCTTCCATTTAACACCCTGTGGTTTTAGGTTAGTATCAAAGAAGAAGAAAGATCATTTCCCCTCTGCCTCATAAAATTAAGGAAGATGCATCACTTCAACCAGCTTTCACCAAACAATAGTAGCTACTTGATTTTCAAGCACAGTTACTAGTGCCTTGTTTCATGTCCTTCTAACGAAGAATTAAGAGTTTTCTGAAATTCTGTAGTCTGGCAAAAAAAAAAAAATAGAAAAGTTGCTGTTTGATCATCTAAGAAAAATGTTTTTCTGTTAGGGAAATTTTCATAAAAAATTAACTAAGTCCATGTTGCAACAAAACTCTCCCTTTTCCTGTGTTTTAAAACAGGAATATTACACTAATATTGACTTCAAATGGATCTGGGTTGAAATAAGCAAGTACTACAGTTTATCAGTACAGCAGTACAGCAAGTATGATATCAACATCAGAAATACTGTGTAAGAGTGAAGAGTTATAGGAAAAATGTCAGTGTTTAAAGAATTTCATACATGTGACCATTTTTGTAACACTGACATCAAATTTAAGTTCTCCTTATCATTCCTACTACTGACATGACAGGAATATACTCAAAAGAATGACGTGTTCTAAGGGAATCAAAATCTGAGGGCTATCACTATTAATTGCAAAAAAAAGAATGTGTATGATTACAGAAGATGAAGGTTCATTGCGGACAGAATCAAGAAAAGCGAGGGTACAAAGCAGATTATGTATGCATAATTTATGGAATAAATGATGTTACGGATTTCTGCATGTCATTAAAGAATCACAGAAAATAAAATCTGGTGAATGTTACAGGATTAAGAAGTTGAGAATAAACAATGACAATACTTTCTGCTTAAGTAAAGGACTAAAAAATTCTTGAGAACTGAAAACATAGTTGAAAAGTAATCACAGAATCATTTATCATCGAGTCCAACCATTAACCTAATTCTGCCAACTCCACTACCATACCATGTCCCCAAATGCCACATTTACATGTTTTTTAACTACCTTCAAGGATGGTGACTTCACCACTTTCCTGAGCAGCCTGGTCTAGTGCTCAACAACCCTCTGGGTGAAGAAATTTTTCCTAATGTCCAATCTAAACTTCCTCTGGCACAGCTTGAGGCTCCTCTTATCCTGTCACTTGTTACCTGGGAGACAAGGCCAACCCCCACCTTGCTACATCTTTTCAGGTAGTTGTAGAAAGCAGTAAGATCCCTCCTCAGTCTTCTCCAGATTAAACAACCCCAGTTCCCTCAGCTGTTCCTAGTAGACTCATGCTCCAGACCCACCAGTTTCACTGCCTTTCTCTGGACTCACTCCGGCACCTCAATGTCATTCTTGTAGTGAGGGGCCCAGAAGTGATCACAGTATTTGAGATGTGGCTTCATCAGTGTCCAGTAAAGGCGGATGATCACTTCTCTTGCCCTGCTGGCCACACTGTTGCTGATACAGGCCAGGATGCCATCGGCCTTCTTGGCCAACTGGGCACACTTGCTGGCTCGTACTTATCTGGCTGTCAACCAGCACTCCAGGTCCTTCTCTGCCAGATGGAACTAACTAATTAGCAGCAAGAAAAAAATCAAAATAAACCACTTGTCTGCATCTCTGAATGACAGACAAGAAATGCAAAAACATTCCAAGCAAATAAATTTTATTTTGTTACCATGTTACTCATTTAGAGTTTTCTTAGGGTAATCTATAAGCTAGGGGAACATCCTTCTTAACTCCATATAAACTATACAGGTATGCTTTTTTCTATGCTTTCCTTCCAAGAAGCAATTCGGGGGGGCTGGAGATGGGTCACACCCAACAAGAAAGCCTATGAAACTTGTTTCACAGGACAACTCTGCTTCCCTGCTTGTTTATATGTTCCACTACACTAGGCAAAAAATATGTCCCCCAAGCACGGTTTAATATTATTTTTACCAATACTTGTAGCCCTAAGTTTGAGGACTGAAATACAAAGTTTTAGATTTTTATCAGCTGTGGTGCATTGAATGAAGAATTGACATCTCTCTGGGAGCACACAGGGGGACTTTAATTTGATTCTTGCAGTTATATTGAACAAGTGCTGCTTTCATGGCACTAAATAATGGATTGAGTCAATTAATGTGCATCAAATTGGATTATAGCTATCTGATGTTTCTGATGTTTTACTTATTTATCACCTTATAAGAAAACAAAATACATGCTTTAAAAATTCCATTAGACTGAAGAATGGCTAGTGATTAAAAAAAGCCTCCTGAAACATATGGCCACATCCCATATCCTTAGTATTTGCATCTGGTTATAAACATACAAGTACCTTTTTTACTTTTTTGCTGGTTTTAAACATATGTAATTTTAGCTATGATGCTGCATGTTTTTTTCTTGCTGCAGCTGGCATGGCAAGGCAGAAACTCTCTTAGGTGCCTCAGATAGTACCAGCATCCTCCAAGGCTGGCAGACAATCCTGACCTGAAGCTACTAACAAGAACCAGGTGAGCTGAAATATTTTGAAACACATAGTTTCTCTCCTCACCTGAACACTTAACACTGCTGTTGAGAGCACACCAGTAATAATACTGGTAAGGATAGGTGGGAGGTGGCAGGGAGGGTGTGTGTGAGGTTATCTTCTCAACATGGCCCTATCAGGCCAGACTGCATAGTAAGTGATGCCCAGCTTAATGGCTAGTAGTGCACTTCATCTACTGGATAACTTCAACTGAGCTGGGCAGATAACAATGATTTTACATTTTTGGAATACTTCACTCACCCTTTTTCCTCACCCTCGAAGTGATTCACTTCTGAGACTGCAAAGACCAATGTCATTACTGCTATGTGGAACTTAGAGTAACTATAAGCTGCTGGAGTGACTTGAAAGAGTTTCAATCTTCTATACTGCAATGCTTTTAAAAAGTATTGATTTTAAATCACTAAGCTTTAGCTCTGCCCATAGAGTTGATTTATGCATATTAAGTTTTAGTTTTCTTTAATCTGGAAGAAAGCATGTAGCAACAGCAGCAATCTTTAATTTTACAGATACACAGTTTGCCTACTCTTGGCCTCTCAAAGAAATCAAATCAAAGGACCTTCATACCAGAACTGGCTGATGTTATGCTGCAGATGGGCACAAAAATGTGAAATAGCTTCACTTTCATCATTCCCTCATCTTTTGCTGTCCTTCAACAACAAAAAGAATCGAAGGAGACATTAACAAATGAATCACAGAAGATACTATGAATAACACAGAACTGTTTCAAAGCTCCTAAATCAGAAATTTACACTGCTCACTTAACCTGTAAAAATAGATAGAGTTCACGATAAAAATTAGAAAAGGACTGTAATTTTCCTAAGCAATGTGAGAAGATACTGTTCCACTATTCTCTTCCTTCAACTTCAGAAGCAATAGCAGAATCACAAGAAATGGTTCAGACAGAAGAAAAGCAATTTAGTTATTAGCATTTCTCTTCTGTAAGAATTTCCCCTTTGGCCTTATCAGATTTTGAAGTTAATTGTTGCAACAACTTGAATTTTACTAATCAAATATTATATTAAAAATGCACTTATTTTTACCATATCACAAAGCTGGTGGCTGTCAATTACTTCACAATAGGATCTGCCAGAGATCTGTACCTAGGAGATGTCATGCATACGAAATGGAGTATCTGAAAGGTGATCTTCCTACTGATGGCCACCTGTTTTAATCCAGATGTTAGTTATTGTGGAGCTTTTCTTTTCTTTCATGTAAAAAGATATTTTTTCATGTTTCAATGTAAATTTGTTTTTTAAAAACATCTAAATATAAAAATTTATTAAAATAAAAATATTTAAAACTAATCCAACTGATGAAGAAGCTCCAGGACCTCCACATAAGATTCAACATTTGGCTAATGCCCAGCATCCAGATGACCATTCCTATCCTCTCTTTCTTGTTCTGATCAACCAGTGGCAAGCAATCTAGTATTTTTAAATAACTTTTTCTGTGTGTGGATGGGAGACTAGAATAGTTCCTTAAATCAATACATCTTGAGGCAAAGGTATTAATTCCATTCTTCAGCATAGAATCACAGCAAACCCTTTCAAGAGGTAAATGGCAGCCATCAAGAAAGAAAACAGATCAAACAACTTGCAGTTTAGTCACCTGGCAGACATCAGATCGTATCCCTGTTTTCCAGAATCCCTGGCTGCTCAACTCGACAGTCACTTCACGTCTCATTGTGTTCTTCTGACGAATTTTCTGCAGTGCTTCCTAAACAGGGAGAGAATGGACCTGCTGTGAAGGACATTCTACAGCAAAGCAGTATTAATGCAGATGAGTGCCTCCACAATACCCGTTTAAGGTTCAATTTTAGTGAGCAGCTTCTAAGACTAGTCCAAGCCTTGCAGTTGCCAAGACATAGACTTTGACAGATGTGCTGGAATACAGCACAGACAGCAGTTTTGGTAGACCAAATCTAGTCCTGGAGCCTATAATGATGAAATCTACTAATATTATTTCAATTAAAAAAATAAAATAAAAATCTGTTTTGCCTTGACCACTGGCTGTTTGATATTTTGTAAAAGGTTTATTTGCCTCAAGAAATTATGAAAGGGACCTTAACAGAATTATTAAAAGAAAGTATTTTCTGTAAAAATTCAATGAAAGAAAACCAAATAAAATAAATTATCCCTGGATCAGGATCTGGTTCTAATACTATACAGCCCCCCGTGTATGCAAGCTTCCCACACAGCATGCACTAATGGTAAAGACTCCCTTAGTACTCTTCCTTCTTCAGAACACAAAGCTTTTCAAAGCTGCATCCTTCCTCCCTCCTTTTCACTATAGGGAATTTGCTCAAAGCTGTCTTTTCCAGGCTTAAAATCTGAAGCCTGTGAACATCTCTTGGCAGGAATAGGCTCCATTTTCTGTTCTGCAGAGACTCAGAGTGGTTCTAAGAGGAACATCCATCCAGATTCAGATTCATCAAATCTCAGACACTTCAACACCAAGATATCTAGGGCAGGACATTAGTTAGCCCTGGCTCCTTTTATATTCAAAGAAGGGCGATAAATGGCTTTAAAAAAAGATGCATTTCTCTTCATTGACTTCAAAGTGAGCCTTCAGATCCCAATTTATGCACCTGCTGTAAATGCTCAAAGTTAGGTTGGAGGAACAAAGCCCCAGGCACGACCTTGTCACAAATAATATCTTACAATCTCACAGTAGTGAATGATTGATGGCATTCACAGAGGGAACAGAGATGCTTACAGCTCTGCAGCCCTTGTGCACTGTCTGAAATTTACATTTTGAGGCTGTGTCACTGGGTATTTTCTGAGACATATACTACAATGTTTGCTAAGACATGTCCATACTTTCAGGCTCACCAGCTCAGAAGTACTCCAGTTACTCATAATATATGATTCATAATCTTTAAAAGCCCATGTAACAATCAGGTGCAGCCCTACAGCTCCTTCTAAATTATTGGTACTTCCACTGGCAAAACGCATAGGTTATGTTCACATAAAGCTTCTGCTTCAGGCTGATATGGCTCATGGCAAACTACTTGATAAGCTCATTATCTTAGATAATATGGTCTAGAAACAAAAATCAGCACACCGCACAGTATGTGGTAAATACCAAAGAAGCATTTTTTCTTTTGAAGCAAAACGTCATCACCCTTCTACATTCAATCCACTACAATTTTACAAATAGCCATTAGCCCTCTAATGAAAAGATGTCCATAAAACAATAGTTTTCCCTTCTACTTGCTCTGAGTGTAGAAAGCTGTAGCAGACACAACAGTCTCCTGTATGGACAAAATGTTTTTTCCTTACAACCCTGGCACAGTTATGTCACAACACTGTGCTTTCTCCCTTGTTTACAAGTAAGGAAGTTAATGGGTTATTTAATATCAGCATAAATAAAATGTTAACTAAGATGCTTGCTCATACAACAGCATATACTGTGCTTTGCAGTAGTAATAAAAACCAGGTGCAATGTCAAATGTATCAAACTTTTGCTGCAACCACAGCCACACAATTAGCAAACAGGGGAAGATTCAATGATCCTCACAGGTCCTTTCCAACTCAGAATATTCTATGATTCTATATGAATCATCAGGGTTTCTAATCAATAGATGAAAACACACCACCATTTAATTTAATTCCATCTGGTACCAAAAAAGTTAATTTCTCCTATATGAATTCTTTATGTAAGTTGTCCAATTAAGAGTGCCTGGTAGACAAGCAGCAGACAAATTCAAAGCTTCAGTACAAACAGATACCTGAGAGAAGGCTGCTTTATTCTATATTTAGATTACTTTATTTTTCTGATTTTAATTCCCAACTGGTTGAGCATCTGCACTTAGGAAATGTTTTTTGCTCATCACTTTGGAGAAGGGAAGGGGGCAGGGGGGAGAGAGATACAAAAGACAAAAATTCAACAAATACCTCATTTTTCATTAAAGACTGCTGAACATAACAACCAGATAATTTGCTTCAAAGATCTTAAGGAATGTCACTAAGACTGCCTAATAATTTACAGTTTAAAACCATGCACAAGCATGGCAGCAGAGAAATTTTTAAAATTATGAGCCAGTTAAAAGTGCACTCAGAAATAAAAAGTCCTTCTCTATGCTAATTCTTAAAACCATTAATGGCAATAGCTATAAAGAAGTTACAGTTCTGTAACGATCATTTCTATAATAGGGTAAAAAACTTTCAGTAATTTGACAGCTAAAAAAGGGAAAAGAAATAAATCTATTCACTAACAAGGAAAGATAAAAATAAAATCAAAGTTCATAGCCTGAAAAGAAAATCTTTCGTGAAGGATTTCTATTGTTTCCATAAACAGGGCAGTCATATGGCTTTGTTTCATCCAGAATGACCATGTTTCGTTATCAGTATAGGAAGACCCACCATACCTCTCTCTGTGATAATTTCTGTTTATCAGCCTGTTTGACTTTGGGACTATTAGCCAGCAGGTGACGCAGCTTCACATAACTCTTCCACAGCTTCTGGTATCTGAAGGACAAAACCAGAAAAGAAATATTTTGGTCAATACAACAGTCTCTCACCTTTTGTCCTTATGAACACACCAGCTGTTAATAATGCACCCATATACACACACTTTGCCTATGAGTATCTTTTTGCTCCAGAAAAAAAATCTCAAAGTATTTTCCAAGAACATTGACAGTGTCTCTGCAGTTGTTCCAGCGGCGCAGACACAGGAGCAGATAGGAGGCATTAGTGTGCAGTGAGGTGAACAGCAAAAGAAACCCAGGTCTCCTAGACACCCACCCATCCTCTCCAAAGGGCCATCTCTACATGTTGATAAGATTTGCCCACATTCCAGGTGAAAACTCTCTCTTCTCCCAGCAAGGTTTACTTACATTCACTAAAAAGCAATAGCAACCTTTCCCAAGAAGCATCTGTCTGTACATTGGCTGAAACATTTCAGTGAAGCACATGAGGAAGAGCTCTACAGGTCATGAGCAACACAAAGTAATTCTGTGAACTGTGAAATAAAAGCTTAATTCCCTATGGGTTTGTGCTGAATGGAAATGGCAAGTCAAGTTTCCTCTGTGGTTAGCACGTACTTACGGTTTCTGTTTTTCTCCAGCTGTCTAACCTTTTCTAATTTTGGGGGTATCGAATTACACATGAATTTCAGTAACAGAACTTTTTCCTCGGTGGTAGTACCTCTGTGATCTAGCACAGATTTTCGCAAAACTTGTAAGAACTTACTCCATTATAATTATACACAACATCCCACCTTTACATTCAGCTGCAACTGACCAACAGGTTCAAAAGTTACTATGGGAGGAGCAACTGAAAGGATTATGATATTGAGTCCTTCGGAAACAATGCTATCTTCAATATCTTCAAAATTCTATCATCTCTGTAGGGTTTTTTCAAGAAAACCCACAAGCTCAGATTTCTAAGAAGAAGCACGGAAATGGAGGACAGAAGGAAGTTTACCCCCCCAAAAAAAATCATTTCTAAATAACTTATTTCCTTTAATCTTTACATTGTACAAGATGACCCTCCTCAGCCTCACCTTAGAGCAGTGGTTTTAGTAGGAAGTTACAAATGCAAAGCAGAAAATGAAGCAGCAGCTCTTCTATGATTTCATAATCTTCCCAGCATCCCACATTCTCAGACGCACAAATGGATCTTTTCTTACTGGCATTTTTTCCACAGCTATTTCTCTGCAGCATTATTGAATGTATACTCTCTGCCTCCAGATATGCTGGTATTTTTTTAGTCTACAGACATGTCTGAAATGGTCAAGCCATAGATTTTTCTTATGTTCTGTTCTCCACATTTCTGCAATCTGCAGAACAGCACATCTATTTCTGACAAATTCTCATCCAAAGAAGAAAAATGAGCTAATGAATGAATCAGCTACACAGAAGAACAATTTTTATGTCTTTACACTGTTTTCAATGCAAGGCACTATAAGTTTACCAGTATTAAGTGATTTAGTATCAAAATAGAGGTGGTTCTTATGTTCTTTAATTATTTTACATTTATGGATAAGAAAACTAAAACACGAGGAAGATTAAAAGTCATGCTCAAAGCCAAAAGAAAATATGTTATTTTCTGGATAAGCACTCACTCTTCTCATTTCCCACAATATTAAGTCTAAAATTCTCAGCAGGCAGTTGTAGAAGACTACATCTGTCATACGTGCACATTGTAACTGTTAGGGCCTCAAAACTACAGGTGAAATCCAACGTCCTTGAAAGACACTGGAAAGCATTAGGAAAAAAAAAACAACTGCAACTTGTGCAGTTAGAATTTGCATTAGAAGTTTTATATTGTCTGTTATTCAGATCTCCAAATCACTGAAAAAGTCCCATGAAATGTCAGAAATGAAGAAAAGAATTGTGAACAAAATCCAGCAATCACTTCTATGCCACTATACAAACCCACAGTGAAACAGTATTGCTTGCTTTGCCTGAAGTTCTGATTCTGCTTCCATTCCTTCACTACATTTCTCACAATCTCTATAAGGATATAAAAGGTACAGAGAAAAGCAGCATGGATGCAACAGCTTCCAAGCTAGGAAACAGTTACAAAGGCTCGATTTTGCAAGGCATAGTAAGAGACAACTAAGTAGGATATGGCAGGGTGCAAGAAGCAAATTTCATTAAGAAAGCAAACAGAAAATGGCTATTTTCTTCCTTATTAGATATAAGACCTGAAAAGCGCTGAATGAAATGATCAAGTAGCAGGTCTGAAACAAAAAGTGAGTCCTTTTTCATACAATTCACAATGGTGCTAGGAAAGTGATTACCCTGTCATTGGCATAAAAAGATTCAAATAGCAATCTGTGAAATTTTGAAAAGAAAGTTCCATTCAGGGTTGTTAAAATGATCTAAATACTTCCTCTAGCACAGAAGTCCATATATTTTGGAAGCCTGGGTAAGTATTTCTTCCCCTCTGCCTTCCTGTTACATTATTCTATCTGAACAACTGGCAACTGGCCTTTCAGAGAAATAACATGGAGCTTGAGAAACCTTTGATCTGACCTAAAAAAGGTGTTTTCAAGTTGAGAAATTCCATACTGCACACGCATGAATTTACTTCAGCAGATCCTAAACGATGCCAGAAAAAAGAAGTTACACCTTATATTCTCTAATTTAGAAAAACTTGTGTCCAGTGTCATAAGCACTAAACTGTACACTGGACTCAATTAGGCATATAAACAAGCCCTATTTAAGCCACAAATGACAGCAGTAATGAGCTTCTGAATGAAAGATGTAAGGAAAAGCATCTTACTGAGGATCTCCAGCATAACTGAGTTGAGCAGGTCGTATTCCAAAGTGGACAATAATAGGGAAAGTAATTACATCAGAATTGAACTGTTCGCGGTCCAGTTGATCAATACGAACTGAGCTGGGTTTCTAGGAGAAAAAACAAAATACACTTAATTGAAAATAGCTCCATGGAAAATAAATTGCCTGTAGTTGACACTATCCAAGAACCACGAAGCAACAATATTCCAAGTTTACTAAAACAGACATAAAACTAATCATTAATATTATAATAAATGTTTGACAATGACAATGTCTAAAATGAAGGAAATCAACTTAGCACTTTCAGTGAAAAAAGGAAATATTTTAATTTTACAAGTCAGGAAATTTACAGTTAGATTATTTCCAAGAACTTAAAGCAAGTTTCTGCAGTCAAACATCACACAGGAAATAAAGTCAGGATTAGCATTCTGGCATCCAAGCTCCTACATGCCTGAGTAGTTCACTCAGATCAGGTTACCTTCTCTAATTTTAGTTCTGTTCCTGACTTCCCAAGCAAGTGAAGCCATTATTAGACCCATTCAATCACACCAACTAAACAGAATTTAAAAAATCTGTCATGGTACTCTTAGAAAGGGTTCTTGGCTGATGTGTAGAGAGAGGAAAACAGTCTTGTATGATGAGGGGACTTCTGTCCTTTTTACACTTCCAAACAAAAGTTTGGGTATTTTTAGTTAAAAAGGACAGCGTAGAAAGTAGCAACTTTTGCTAAAACTGCCTCTAAAAATACAGAAAATTAGTAACTGCACATCACTGTAGAAGACATGCTCCAATAGAACTGTTGACCATTTATCTAACATATTTAAAAACTCAGCTGAAGCGGCACAGTTTGTCTCCAAGTAAACATTATCTCCGTTACCTGGCAAGCTGCTTTGTTACGTGCCTACCTACTCCCCACTTTGCAATCAGCTAGATGAGGCCATTATTTTCTGCTTGCCTAAGGTTTCAGAAAAAGGCTATTACTTCTAGTTACCCGCATCTCAAAACTTCCAATTTAGCACTGTGAATTTCTTGAAGATGAGTTTCAGAGTTACAGAAACAGCTCCCACCATTCTCTTCACAAAACAGTAAGAACTGTGTCAGGAACAAAGCCTTCACCTTTCAGACCATCTCGGTAGAACTGCTCACAGGAATCATGTTCTGCATGCATAAGCAAAGCCAATTCTACAAATAAAAGCAAGCCTCATCAGGTGGCCACATTTCCAATATATTCTAGAAAAACAAAAACTTACTTAAAGCTTTGACATTCAGATAGAGAAACATTTTCTAAGAGAAAAATGCTTATCAGCTTCCCTTTGGACATGATGATTGAACATATGGTTATACCTTCCCAGACGAAACACAAAAGGGAAAAAAAAAAGTTAGTTAGCTCACGTTGCCTGGTTTAAAAAACATATATAAAAAAGAAAATGTTTTCCTCACAGCACTTCCAATAAAAGGGTTGGGACTAAAAAATCTAATGAAACACATGGGGAGGATTTGTAGCAGGCAGAATGATGTTTTCTAAACCACAGCTTAAAGTCCTGAAATTTAAGTTTATCTGGTTTTGTGGGGTTTGTACAAAGCCAATTACAGAAATTTTTGTCCCCATGAAAGCTTATCACTGGTTCTCCCCTCTTTTACCATTAGCAACAAGGAACTTCTCCCAACCCTGTCCCCCTCAAAAAAACCTTCCTATAGAACTACTATATGAACCAAGGTGGCAAAACATAATTAGCAGAATATGAAACAATAATTATACTCATTACACCAATTATATATTTTAAAATACAGGAAATATCCTTCTATTCAAATGTTTCAAATTTTAGATACTTAAATATAAGTAATCTGATCCTCAAGAATGTGAAATGGAGAAGAGTTTTCAATATGCCAATAGCAGGGTCTGTGAGAAATATGTGGCTTCAGGATTACTCAAAACCAGACTATTTATGACACTGCCTCGGAATTTTGTCACCCACAGATGCCTGATAACAACCAGGACAAAGAAACTCCTTTAAAACTTAATTGCAATTGTTCCTTCACTGATGATTAAGGCAGGGGTGTAGCTAGACTACGTTTTTTCCCTTTAGCAGGGCGAACACTAGTTTCCTGTCTGGTGCTGTTTCTGAAGGTTAAATGAACAAATAGCACCATACAGAAACATACAGTATAAATCATGCACCAGCAAACAAGATGCAAGGAAATTTATCCCTGCATTCTTTCAAATGTGCTGTGAGAGAACTTCTAGTAATTACAACCTTGCTTTTAAAAATCTCATCAAAACCAAAGAAATTCTTATAGAACAGAGGCCCATTACATTTCTTTCCTACTCTAAACCTCATCAATCAAGGCTTTGCTGATATTAAAAGACAGGACAACACTGCATGCAGATGTAGTACAAAAGATGATAAAATACACATGTATTTGAAGCAGAGAGAAAAGCAGCAGTATTTCAGGAAGAATAAAGTACTAAAGAGAATAAAAACTTGTGAACCTTTAAATCTATTCCAACACAAGTTTCACAGAACTAATGAAACACCATGAGTAACTTGAATAATGCTGAACTATTGTTAGTTATTTAAGCACATAGGATTTATACGTCTATCAAAGCTTTTTTTCCCTTCTCCATCATGCAAATATACACCTTGTTGGTTTGGTTGTTGTTTTTTCTTTTAACTAAAATACATATATAAAACCTAGATCTGCTCACAAGAGGAATTATTATTTCTGAAGTGATGTTGTGGAGGAAAGCAGAAAAATAAAATTTAGTTGGTTTACTTTGTTGTGTCAAGTGCATGAAATTGAATTGAGGAGCTGTCATTTTCTCACACTTTCACATTGTCTCTATAACAGAACTGTTTTATCTTCTAACACTGTAAAATGCACAGAAAATGCTTTCATACTCAGTAGAATATGCTGCAATGAACAAAAAATCTATAAACTAAGAAAGTCATTGCAATCTTGAGAAAAAACATGCTCCAATGATGGCATTATAACATGACAATGCTTCAAAGTGCTACAGATTTCTTCTATACTTATCTGTTTTGATGTCCACACACATCTCTAAAAACATTATCTTGTAGAATGTAAAGTTTGTCAGTAAAAATCACACAAAATCTCAAAATTCACAATACCACTCACAAACTGCACAGCCTTGTGAATACAGACATTCACAGTTCAGTGATTCAAGGAACAAGCACGTATATGTTCCTTCATAGAACAGATAAGGCTGGAAAGGACTTTAAGATCATCTAGATTCAACCCCCTGCCATGGGCAGAGACACCATACGCTAGACCATGTCACCTGAGACTGTCCAACCTGACCCTGAACACTGCTAGGGATGGAACATTTCATGCTGAACAAAAAAAGCAAGTTTTCAGCTAGATGAAATCAGCATATCTTCATTAAGACTACTGAAGTTATGTTAGCATACACCATTCGGATGCTGACAACTTCTGCACTAGCATCTATCTTGTATCAGAGAAACCACAGGCAATGGTAAACATTTAAGGTTGCCTAAACATTTCTATTATGAGATTCTGGGTTAGACCTCAGTTTTAATCAGCTCAGGTAGAATTTTCCATAGCAAGAGTTCATGTATACTCTGTATTTCATGTTCCCACAGCTGATCTTATTTCCATTTTGGTTTAGAAAGTTTTAGCTAGTGCAAAACTGCGCAGAATTAAATAAAGGGAAAAATAAATGAACCCGCCCAAGTTATGATTAGCTTATAAAGTAATTTACTAAATATAATGGCGCCATACTTAAAAATATGAACTGAAAAATATAATTAGGGCTCATCATGGCTGCAGTCTGGGGACAGGTTTATCAGTTAGCAAACAAAATTTCCCCATAGGTGTGATATGAAGTCACACTTTTTCTGCTGTAGCTAAGAAGTTAAGCCATAAGCAAAAAAGGAAAATTAAGTCAGAGGAAGAAAGGTGTTACAACAAAGAAAGCTACATGGCAGCCTATAATATAAGGTCCAAAACATGCCTCTAGTGCTGAGATACCACTGCACTACTGATGAAAGTGCATCTCTGCAGAGAGAAGCCTGCAGCTTTTGGTGGACATCATCCATTCTTGTGACCCACATTTCTTAAGTGTGAAAGTTAGAAAAATGGGCTAAGTTCGTATAACACCGGAGTTGAAAGGAGCTGTGTTCAGAGAATTTATGTTTTAAAATACTAATTTTTTTCACAAATAATAAGGCCATGGGGGTTTCAAGCTTGGCACTGAAAATTAATGGATGCATTCATTAACATACACAGAATTCCTCAGTGTAAGTGAGAACAACATAGAAAGTGTGGAAAAAAGACACATAGGCAGAAATCACCTTTTCCATATTCAGGGCAGAATCTGGATAGAGTACTCTATCTAGATCTATGGGGTCAAAAGAGGAAGATGAAAGAGAATAGCTAAGTTACAAATTCTCCGGTCCTGTGTCAGGAAAAAGAAAAATGAGATCACACAAACAGTCTGAGAAAATAAGACAGCAGAGGAGAAAACTACAGTTTCAAATACATAAAATTTAGCCATTCCTTTAAACATGCACATTGAAACAGTGTTCATCTGGAAATCTGCCCATAGGCAGAGCAGCAGAGGGTGCAACTGTTCTTACGGTTAGAACAAGTCAATGGAATGGTCATCTTTTGGTCATCTTTTCCCTTTCTAATTCAGCCTGCAGCAATCTTTCTGAAACAAGACATGTACACATCATTGGGTTGTTCACAAAACAGAATTATGCACTCTACCATGCCAGGGCTGGTAACAATCATCCCTTTGCATTCTTCTGCATATTTCTGCCATTCCAGTTCTTCCCACTGAAGCATGTTGGCAATCTCCTCTTCAGGCACCAGAGCTTTACTGCATCGCAACAAGTAGAGAAGAATCTGATGCATTGATAGTACTTCTTTCCCTCCATCTTAAAAACATAAATAAGTAAACCACATTCAGTATTTACTCTCCTAAAGCATGAGCAAAACAGAAAATATGCAGAACACATGAAGTATTTGGATGAGCAAAATGAAATGCAAAATGCTTAAGCAACTTGACAAATACGAAGGCAAATGTTTTATTGATGAATACTGCACATACATAAACACTTAGCTAAAACTAGAAGCAGTAACGGTAATGGAAGCAAGAGTAACAGTTTCATCATACTGTAAAGCTGAAGTTTCTACTTGCCTGAAAAAACTTTAAAATGAGTAGGCAGAACAATCAGTTATATTGTCCAGTTACATCTTCCTTTTCACACTTTTACCATTCTTTTTACAATAGTTAAAAAGCCTTTAGGCATTTTTGCAGCTTTTTTAAAGAACACTCAAAATTTTATGGGATACTTCTAGATTGATGTAACAAGTTATCCTTGCATTTTAAGCTCATCTGTAGTGCTTACATTCTGTACCTGCAGTAATGAAGACTAAAGAGCCACATGCCGTCTTCTGTCACTAAATGAACCAGGGGCATGTGAAAGCTACTAAATATTTCTGAAACCCCAGGAAACATGAACAGCAAACGGTGCTTATAACAAAGGGAGACAGTATAATAAACATCTGACTGGCTCCAGGTAGCCAATTACAGACATGACAATGCAACAGGGAAGATGAGAGACAGTCCTGACAGACTGCTACCCACTGACTATTCAAATTCAGTATGTCTGCTCATATGAGTAAAAAGATAGACACATTACTACAGCGCTTTAATTCTGACACACATCTCTCTGACCCCCACCTTCACCAACAGGGTATTAATCTGTAGGTATGGAAGTATCTTTGAAGATTCATCCCCACCGAGGACAAATGTTGATTTCCCTACCTCAGGAAGCAGGAGCAATCTGATACCTGCCCCCGAGTACATTCTCTCTATCACTACATATACAAAAAAAGTAACGGAGAAAAAAGACAGATGTAAAAACTTATAGCAATACTGAAAATGATACCACAGCACAGGGAATGTGACCACAGGCACATAGGAAAAGCCTCACAGAACTGCTGCGCAACAGCTGTGCTGTGTAAGGTGATGTCCTCTACAAGACACGCAAGGGAACAAGCACTTCTCTTATTTCAGCTGGGATTACATTGCTATGGTGCAGAAAAGATTAAATGGAATAACTTGGCCTCTCAGAACAATCAACCTCATTCAAACTCCAGGAGGCAATCTTAAATGGGGAAAATACACCCCAAACCTCACTGGAAACAGAAAATACTTCTAAATAGCTACAGGGGCAAATTTTTAAATTTGCAAAGTTTTCCTTCAGATTAAAAGAGGGACTCAGTTTACAAGATGTCTTTGCCAACAGCTAGATCATACCATTACACAGCTAGATCATACCATTACATGGCTAGATCATACCATTACACAACAGGAAGAACATGACAACCAATCACACACAATAAAAAAAAAAGTGTAGCCTTACTGAAGGCCATGTACAGGGAGGGTACAGATCACTATGAATAGTGTGCTCAATAGCAGTTAGAGACGTGACCTTTCCTGGGTCAGAGCATGAAGTGGTTGGGACCTCAGATTTACTATTTTTTCCTAGTCTTCTACTCTGAATATATTTATCACCATAAAAATCTACAACTATGAATACAATACATCAACTATTCTGCATGCTACACATCTCTGACACTCAGTAAACCTGGTATGACTAGCTCAAAGCTCAGAGCTACCCCAATGCCTGTCTCTAAGTAATCTACACAGAAAACCTGACATCCCAAACCTCTTATTTTCAGACCATACTAGAAAAATAAGCAAGAAAAGCAAAGGGGATAAGAAAACAGCAATTCATTTTTATTTTTAAAAAGACAGCTGATGAATGTGTGGAGATCTGTTGTACCAATGTCTCCTTTGATTAGACATAGGTAGTGTCTGCAAACATACCTGAAGGAAATAGATTCCCACTCTCTGGAAATCAAAAATCTCTAAGGATATCTCAAAAAATAATCAATACAAAACGCAAACTTGATTAAAAAAAAACCTGCCATAAATACATTGAAATGCAGCTATATATGCAGTAATACTGAAAACAAACAAAAAAAAGAAGACATTTTTATAAAGAGTTAGAAGGCTGGGAACTTAAAACACACAGGAATATATGCTATAGAGACTCATCTCTCCTTACAACAATCCAAAAGCACAAAAAGAGCTGACTTCTAAACTAAATTAAAATAAATCCTAGTATAAAACCCCAAAACTAACAAAAAAACACCCTCAGGCTACACAAACCAGGCAGGTCAAACTTGTTCTCGTTTTGTGATGAGGTCAAGTTAATCAGCCACATGTGGCTTGATGGCTTATTTTGCAAATTGCTTCAGCAAAAGCAAATCAATGTTTGCTAGCAAGCCTCAGAGCTCTGCTTCTGATTTAACAGTGTTGCGTATCCAGGAAGCAACAACAATTAGAAATATAGTCATCCAGCCGTCAGTACTCTCCACAGTAATGAGCCAAACCTCATTTAGCTACAACAATAATTAATATCTCAACTAAACTTCAAAGCCCACAGCAGAGAGCACCTCCAGGCCACAGCCCTCTTGACAAAGACTGTTCCATGTCTCATCTGCTCCCTCAGTCCAGCAGATGAAATGCATCCTCTTGTCCACACAACACTTATGGTGCAATCACTGGCAAGATCTCAGCAAGACACATTTTCAACGAAGCCACGACATTTGTATCAACTGAATGACTGCCCTAGTACCTTAGGGATATCTTAAACGCCTGTGTAAGCTGTTCACTCAAAATAAACTTAACACTCCACACTAAAGTTTGTCCTTGGCTGGCAAGCTAGGGTTAGAATTGCCGTGAATGGTGTTTTTATGTCTTTCACCATTTGCTTCAAAGTCTCAGTTTGCATTAAGAAAGAAACAAAGAGAACATGTGCTCAGGAATGCCAATCATGCTGACCCTCAAAACTGCACATCAAGAATTTTTGTAGACTCTCATGGTATCCTGAAGAGCAGAGGCTACATGAAAATCAACTTCACATGGGACATTAGGTAACAGTACTCCTTGAACGCCACAACTCCATCACAAGGCAAGACAAGGATGCCTCAACACTGCCTAAAATCACCATGACAGAGACAAAAACTGAGACTTGGCCTGCCT
>JBCJKH010033498.1:0-24210 GCA_039877255.1 Loriculus beryllinus
CAACGAAAATATGCAGCTTAAACATAAGCAATACTGATTTTTTTTAATATATATTTTCTGTAATTAAAATAAATAGGAATGCATTGATACTTTTTAGAGCTGTTTCCATTTTTATTGGAAAATGAATTCCTGAAAGCAAAGCAAAGAAAGGTAGAAACAAACAACTAATACCCAGCTTCATTTAAGTGCTCATCTTTCCTCTCCCCATCCCACTGTACCCAGAGGTTAATTCTACACTGCTGATTCTCATTGCCAAACTATTGAAAATAGTACTGGACAACTTTATCCAGTTTTCTTCAATACTCAAATATGGGTGAAATACTTCCTTTAATATTATAGTAGTTTTAACGTTTAACTAATTCTGTGTTATTTAACCGTATTAGAGACAGCTGAATGTCAAAATCTTAGAGCGCTAAAGTACTCCCCATTTTACAACAACTTTAAGCTATGCTTATTATAAAACAAAGTATTGCTACTTTGCTGCACCAGCCAGGCACCACACCACAGCAAGTGCTCCATAAAGAAGCATCCTGATTCCTCACACCACAGCCATTTCTCTCCAGAAAACTGTTCTCCAAGTAAAAGCAAGCAATCAACACCTTTAGACTTGCTGGATTAAACCATTTGGTAGTAAGTGCTCCTTGGTGAAAATGTAAAGCTGACAGGGATAACAAATTGGTTTTTTCCCAGCCTTAATGCTACCCACTCTTTTGTGCAGGAGTGCACAGGGCCAGAGGGGATGTGGAAACCAGTATGTGTAGGAAGTTGACAAGAGGACTGTAGGTAAGGAAACAGAGACAGCACAGTACGTATACTTTCACTAATAGTTACCTCATAAGTTTTCTTTTCAAAGTTCAGTTTGACTGGAAACAGTCTAATAACTGAAAAGCGAACCTCATAACTTCAATGGGCAAAGGTGCCTGGATGACTATTGCTGACAACAGTAAGTGTATGCACAGGCTCATTAACTTCAAAAAAGGCTACAATTTATAAGAAAAGACTGTTAACCAAATTCGGCATTTGTACAATTTATGGCAGGCTACATGGTAAGTTGTCACACAAGAAATTCTGCACAAGAAACTGAGTTGTGGATATTCAAAGAACTGTTAATGTGCAATGCAGTGCCCAAGTGTGCCCCAGGCAGCTATTATTTTGTGCTAGAGACCACATCTTATGCATTAAATTAGTATTTTTAAACTAACTAAGAGGCTAACCACTTACTGAGATAATAGCTTTCACCAAATTGGAGAAAATCACTGCCTCTTAATTCACTGCATGGTATAGCCACTAACTTAAAATACAAAACAAAGTAAGGCATAAATCTGCTAGATGAAAGCAAAATGCAGAGTGACAAAATGGCCTTACGTAAGAGCAGAATATGTTGTCATTTTAGTCTTTATATACAGCACATAAATTTCAAGTTAAAAGAAAAACAATGTGCAGAATATGTACCAAATGAACAGAACCATTTTGATGCAAAAGTAGTTCATTAGGCCATTCCCACTCAAGAAAAATTTTGTATACTTAAAAGCACTGATGCACAGAACATACCTTTGCAATGTGGTCACTCTGCAGCTGCTAAGTACATATCCAACCAGATGGTAGGAATCTTTGCAGCTCCACTAACTGAAGTGAGAGATGAGAAAGCTGGAGGTCTGACTGGTATCAGATTCACTCCCTCTCTTCCCCTCTCTTAAGTCCCAAACTGAGAGGAATTTAAACCAGCAAAACATTTTACCTTAGATGGCACAGATGATGACACTTGACAAGATACAGATACTGTACTGACAAGAACATGGTAATAAATACAAAAGCATAACAAACATTTAAGTAGTAGACTACATGTGCACAGCTGTTCCAGAACTTTAGTAATCCCAGGCCATCTTGGATGAGAAGGCACTTCAAGATGAAATTAGAAGTCTTTCTGCTTTGTGAACTTACTCAAGCCTTTCTGAAATCTTACTGCCTTACTGGAAGCTCCTTTTGGAACTTCTCATAAGTGAAGACCATACCAGGTACCTGCTTAAGACCACTTCTTCACATGCTGACAGCAACAGATATGAATACCTATGGTTGGCTGTCTTCTAATTCCAGTGTACCTTGGGTATGGCAGCAGTCTAGGTATGAGCAAGAGAGAACAGGATCTTCAGCTCAGCACAAGCTCATAGTTCACAGGAGGGTCATACGTTTTTCCTATGTCGCTCGCATTCAATAAGGGAATATCTTGAAATCTTTCTATGGATTACTATAATTTACAGACTGGCAAGCTAGACAGCACCTAAAGAATAAAATAAAGGAGCTGTACAGCTGTACAGAGCTGCCAGTCACAGCTCTTAAAGGGACAAGAGAATAATTTGCAGTCAAAAAGAATAGAAGAAAAAAGTCTTGACCTTGCTTACTTATCTCAGGCACAAGTTATCATACACAAGGATGTCAACTTAATTATGAAAGGACCACTAATTACAAAGGGAAAATCTTTAAGACTACATAAAGCTGATTCAATTAAACGTTTTAAAAAGAAGTTAACACAACACATGGGTCTAAAAATTGCCTTCTAGGTCTGCAGCAGATCTACAAAGAAAGAATAAGTTTGACAGAAAAGCAAAACTGAAGTCTATTAGGAAACAATTAGTACATAAAACCAAATACAGCTTCCTAATAGCATATAAGACATGACAGTCTAAGGATCAGATAAATCTGATAAGGCAAGAGTACATGATACTAGCACAGTTGCATAAGCTTCTCTCCAAATATCATTTAGGAATACACACTCAGAAGAAAGCCATCCTTAATAAAAAGAAATTAACAATAACTTCAATAAAGCAGGTACATGTCTAAATCAGCAAGACTAACATAATTTATAATATTGTTCACAGATCATTTTTGCTGGCCTTTTTTAAACATATAATTGTTTCAGTGAAGATGGGAATCAACATGTTACAAGTTTACAGGAACAGTTCTGAATAGATTCTGAAAAAGATCCTTGCAAGATGATCCATGAGTAACCCCTGGGAAGGAGAACTACACATCATCCTGTACTGAGATCATCAATTATGAATGGGAAGGCAGGTGTATGCCTACATGATTTGTATGACATTACCTTCCTTTGCACAACTTGCTTTAGCTAACAAATCTTTTTTCTGGAAACAAACAGTCACCTGAAGATTGGATTTCACTTTCTGGTTTGCTGTCAGTAAACTACAGCAACCAGTTGCAAAGCATCTGTGTTTAGCTGGCAAAAAAGAAAGGGGAAAATGTTCTCTCAGCTATTGCCCAACCAGAGATCTGTTTCTCATGTTCTTACTCCAATTTCACAATTGCCAAATGAACGGCAATCTTATCACATTGAATACTCTTGTTCTTGCACTTTCCTGAAGTTTAAGAGAGTCTCTCATGTCAGAGAGAAAAGTAACTACCATTGAATGTGGTCTCTCAGATCTCTGGCACTGAAAAAATACAAAAGGCTAAGTGACCTTAAACTTCAGTAAACTTGGATGCTATTCATTTCCTTTGACTTACTTGGTATCCATAGCACAACTATGGCTAAAATAACAAAGGATAAAAATACACGTAATACCAAATTTTAGCAACCCACCTATCCATGGCAGTTCTGCCCAATGGAATACTGGAACAGGTACTGCTTTTTTACTAGAAAAAGTAGCAAAGAGAAGTTTAAATAGGTTAAGGACAGAAAGAGATTTATTTGGGAATAAATAAGTCTCTTTACTAGTTTCCATCTTGATTCTTATAACACCACTTTCCCATGTATGAACTACATTAAAATTCAGTATTGCTTGGGGCTGTGTGGCCTCTTCAAAGATTTTTGAAAAGAAAAAGCAAGGTTTCCTTTAGATGTTAAGCACAAAGGAATTACTTAATGCTTATGTCCACAGAAATAGTATACCCAACTGCTTGCATTTCCTATTTCATTAAAAAAAAATAAAAATGAAATCCCCACAAAAAATAACCCAAACACCCAGTGCCTAAAGCTATAAGACTTCTTTTGATCTAGCAAAAATCCTTATCTGAATTTGCCAGGAAATTCAGCAAAAAATACTGATGTTGCAGTTTTAAAGCTAGAAGGCTGCAGTTCTGCCTTCACTGCTCATTCCACCTCTTCCAATCTTCTGCCTTTTCCAAACATTAGCACTCATGCAGCAGCAACAGTGAGTTATTCCAGGAAAGCTGGTAATGATAAAAGTTAACATGGAAAGTGAGCTTTTCTGACCAAGCCAGCTCCCTAAATTGTCTTGCTGTATGGTCACATGATTATCAACAGTGGCTCAGCAGCAGGAACACAGCAGTTGAGACTTGGGCTGGCTTGCACTGCAGTAAAGTCACACAGTAAGTTGCTTTTACTCTCTAGGGTGAGGTGTCCCTGCCCATGGCAGAGGGGTTGGAGCTAGATGATCTTGAGGTCTTTTCCAACCCTAACTATTCTATGATTCTGTGACTCTTGGACCATGTTCTCCTGACCCTAACAATCTTGGCACTAGCATTCATAGTTCTGGAGCAGGACATCACTGCATGCTGCCCCCCTATTTTTTAAGTGTACTCTCTTATGACACCATCAAATCCAGTTTTGCTACTGACATTTCTTGTACATGAGTACATTACCTTTACCAAGGTTATGCTAGCAGCTCCAGACTAGTCAACAAGTACAGTCTTCCTCGGCTATCTCTATAGTGAATTCCCACAAGACAGCCTGCTGGCGCTGCCATGTCCAGTTCAACCTCCACAATATATGTCCTTTGTGCTCCCTCCTCTGTGTCTCAGTGCTAATGTTTGATGCTTGATTAAATCATGTTGGGGAGCTGAATTACCAGAAACTGCCACCCCACTTCCGCATCAAACAAACCCAAAAATACCTTCCACACTCACAAAACCCCCCAGGTTTCTACTGATTCAGCTCCCCAAGGACCAGAGAAATGTAAAGTTAATAAAGACAGAGGTGGGAATAGAGACTGGTAGAAAGGAAACCTTTTGGCAGCAAGTACTCCTGGAACTCAGATCATACTCCTGGAACCAAAGCTAAGTCAACTACGCAAAAATAATCCACCGGAATTTGGGCTTCACTTGTTCTGAAGTTCACACAGTCCAGCCTCCAAACATAATATGCACCTTAAGTAAAAGCATAATTTAAAAACAAATCACTGCAATTTAAGATGTTTGTATTTGTAAGTTGGGGTGTTTTTTTTGATCTAAGTGTAGCAGCACAGAGAGCAATCACAAAATCAACAGTGCCAGATTGTTAACAAGGTCCCTAAATACTATCTTTAAAAACAGAACAATGAATACTTTATGCAGTAATTCTGGAAAATGTGCACATAATTCTTTTCGCACAGTGCACACACTGCAACAGCAATTCATTAATGTTTTCCTAAAGCACGCCATTAGAAAAATGTTAGTACACAAAACCATAAAAACAACCCATAATGGCAAGTTGCTTTAAGTACCGCTGATAACAGGAAGAACAGACAGATGGATTTAGGGACTGACATCATGACAAGAACAAACAGTACTTCTTGTGAAAGCCTGAGATCAAGTGAGTAAACTACTTTTTACTTCCTTTGTTTTTTCTTCCAAAGCTGTAGACTCTGACAGTTACCAGGTAAATTTAAAAGCTTGTACTCATATGAAATTCAGAGTGGCCCATCACAGTTATTGAAAGTTACTGGATTTTTCCCTAGAATAACAGCTCAAAGTCTTTCCAGGACCTCTCCAGCAAGAGCACATCTCAAAATTACACTATGCTGTACACAAAAACTCTTTACTTGGTGAAATGTGCAGTTCCCTTCTCACACTCTTATTGTATTTTCTAAAGATAACTCTTGAGGCCTGTTATGGCTAGAACCAGCTTACTGCCAGAAGCTGACAAGTTACACACTCCTGTCTCCAACCCAGTGAATGATCTAAGCTCAAAGATGAATTCAAACTCCAGAGTCACTAGATTTCATTATAAAGTCAAACACAATGAAATGAATTCATGGAAACATGGTGTACAAAGACACGTATTTTTTCCTGTGTATCATTTAATATTATGCAATATAGTCACTCATTTGAAAAAAAGAGCACACAAGGATAAGTGAATAAATAAGCAGCTGCTAGAGGTTCACAATGAATTTCAAATAATGTTTTGTGTGGAAAAAGTAGAGTTTGCTCTGTAACAGAAAGCTCCCGTCACCCGAAGAGCTATGACAGCTGATTTAACAGCACTGCAATTAACATGTCCACGGATAATGAGACCCATGCTCCCCTTTGACTCTGATCTTCTCTACAGCCTGTGCCTATTAAATCCACAGACCTCTCTTCTCCCATGCCAACATTGATTTTGTCCAGATTTGAAGACTTACTTAAAGAAAAGAAAAGTTTAAAGTGACATTTGACAAAGCAAAGCAAATGTGAGAACGTTTTGCATGACAAAGCTACACTTCAATGAAGTTCTTCTTTAAAGTCCTCCTTGCATACAAGAGTACTCCCATTCCTGATTCAAGTCTGTTTGCAGAACGTAACTGCATTTTAGCCTGAACCGTACCTCTTATTCTCCTGTGGCTTTTATTTAAAGCTACTGTAGTAGCATGCAAGGTCAGTTCACATACATGCATAATTTAAAATATAAGTTCAACTGTAATGCATAACTAGCAACCATTATGTTAGAAACCTGTCAGAATTAGTTAAGCTCACCTCTTTATCCATACTCTCTAAATCCTCTTTACATAAGGTGTACAGGGGCATTGTCTCAGACATACTTGGCTGGCGTTTCCTTTTAGATGGACCAGGCTGTTCTTCATTTTCACTTGTTGGCAGGTCTTCTTCAAACATCTGCTGCTGATGTGGTTGAACAACTCTGAAAAATTTCAGGGGTGCCACATGAGAAAGATTCACTTAATTGACAGCTTGTCCAGAAATAAAATCCTACAAACAAATTATGAATGCTGAATATCCATGTCTTTGCTTAATAGTGTTCTGTGTTCACCAACAGAAGATGAAGTCTCCCAATGATTGCTTTTAGTTTCACTCTGATGGCTCAGGTTCTTATTCTAACCAGACAGAGAGGATACTCTCTTGCCTTCTGACTGTTCTTGTAAGCAATCATCAAATTGATTGCTTCAGTAGCTGCAAATGCACTGCCCTTAAAATATTTCGAGGTTTGTACTCAAGTGGAGTTCATCTGTCATTTCACACATATATCATTCAGAAAACAATTCTTACATTCTAACATATCTACGTTATGCTTGTATTCTTGAGCAGCAAAGTATACCTTTCTGCTTCTCAGCCTTACAAAGTTTGCAAGTGAAAAGCCCCTTTCTGAAGCCTCAATCTTCAGATGTTTCCTAGATGCTAAGCCTGGATGAGATGCAAGCAGACCATATTTCTTTTTGGCCAGAGTATTCAAATACGGTAGTATTTTCTTTCAGTCTGCCTTTTATTACCTTGTTAGTTATTGTATTTAAACACAACACAGATACAAAAAGGAATATCAGAATGTTCATAACAATTGATAAAATAACTATAATTTCATGGGTACTTCTTTACAATAGTAATAAAAAGGTAGACTACATCTAGAACATCAGAAGACTGCTATGTATGGATAAATTTTTTCTGTGAATATTGCTTGACTACAAAAGACTGGGAGAAACTAAAACTGCTACACAATGCAGTTTAACTATGAATATTGGGCTGTCACATTAACGTTCATAAACATATTACAGCAGCTCAACACCACCCAGGATTCAAATATCTCAGGTTATAAAGCTAACAGGTCACAGATTACTTATGCTAGTCATATGATTATGTGTGCAATGGTTACCATAAGCAAGTATAAAAGTGACTGTATTTTAAATCGAAAACTGTTTCAAGTTGTAACCACCAGGTGAGATGCCACCAAGCTATTTGAGTGGTGACAACTGAGGTAGGGTACAGTACAGTCTCTGCCGACAAGAGTTTCAGCACAGGACAGCTGCTTCATGTCAAGCCTGAGTTTTCAAGAAATAGGTTTAGATCAGTATCCCCACCCAAAAAAGCCATTATTAAGTTACATAAATACAGTAATAGGTAAGGTTTTACAAAATCGTTTCTCCTCTCATGAACTTGACAGCTTCTTAAAAAAGGTTATTTAAATATCAAGATTTTTTTTCTACATCAGTACTTCAATCCCAGAACGGATAAAATCTGAAAGCCACAGAAAGCTGTCAATCCAGTTCATTTTGAGGGCTCATATTTCCTAAATACACATCTCATGTCAGATCCCATGGATAGATGCAGGAGATGTGAATTCATTTTTTTGAATCGGGGGCGTAGGGGAAAGAGAACCAAGTCATTGCTGTGCTACCCAGAAATGCATTATCTGCTGCAGAAGACCCCCTTCAGCTCAGCACCACAGCAGACATGTGCGCCTTCATAGTTTCATTTCTGAACAGTGAAATTTCCTGTGAAGCCAAAACAATGATTTGGATGCTATGGAAATGAACTAACCAAACTGTAGTTTTAATTCACAGCTAAACAGTTCTGGGGGTTTGGTTGGTTGTTTTTCTCTCCCTCCCTTCCTTCCCCCCCTTCCCCCCCCCAATGTCTTCTACTCTAAAAGACCACAATGTTTTCTTTTGCTATTAAACTCCTCTCAGACAATAATTTTCATAGGTGAAAGAAAAAAACCCCTACCGTATTTTTCAAAAGGCTCTTTTAAAATATGATTAAAAGGTACCCTTTAACCAAGAGAAAGGTGGTGATGCTATTCACATTCTTAGTAAAACACAGAATGACAAAACAAATGGTCTAAGCACCTTACACAACTGCATTAAAATCATGACAAGCTTGACCATGCCAAGAATTATACACAAGTTACACACAGCAGGCAGCCAAGCAGATTTTCTTAGGCTAGAAATAAATCTAGCTTTTTTTTTTTAAGAACACATCATCATACTGATGACAGTGAGAACTCCTTTTGCAGAATAAAATCTGAGATCCATCATACACAGGTATTAACTGTAAAATAACTGCATGACTAGTTTCTAAAGGCTTCTGTCAGATTTTTCCAGTATTTTTACAACTGCTACAAGATATGAAACATGGGGAACTTCTCACCAAAGCATTCCAAAAAGCAATATAAAACAAGGACTTCTTGAAGTTTTGCAAGACACACTTTTATTTCATCAGAGACATTTTTCTGGCTTTACATTTTCAGCTGCTTGTTAAGTTGATTAAAGACTTAAATACATACAAATGCAGGAATTTACATTTATTTCTAATCAGATGAGACTCGTACTTTTTCCAAAAACCCCATCATATTCATCCCTGCACAGTTTAGTTGGCACTTACTGGTCTTACACGCACAAGGACATGCATGTACAGGGTGGGTTCAACATTTGTGCAAGTAAGAAGCATCTTAACGCTTTCACTGATACAACATCAGGGCAAAAGCTAAACCGGCATTATCATAATGAAAATGTGAAAAATATTTAAATTCCATTCATTATTTCAATTTGGTATTTTGTAGTTTTGCTCTCACAAAGACTGAGAACATTAAATAGAAAAAGCTGTAACAATGAGCATGTAAATTAAGAAACAAATTTTATATGTGAGATTAAATCATATGAGTCTTAAAGAATTGCTTCAGCCACCAAACTCTGCGTTACACACCTTTTCAAACCAAACATTTAATGCATCTTAGCATTATTTAAAGTACCATCTTTAACTTCTCATATGTAAATTTACCCATATTTTTAGCCTTGCCTTATCTGTTAGCCTATGATTAGCATTTTCTTTTTTTTTTTCAGGGTTTTTTTTTTTTTTGGACAACACTGTTACACATCTCACAACTTGTTACAACTTCAGTGCTTACTGTAATGCCTGTAGAATACTGTTTTCATATGAAAATACGAATTGTTGAGATACATACAGTGTGTCAAAGCTCTGACACACAGGTTACATTTAAAGTGGAATCCTTCCTGTTCTCAGACAGGAAGAGCTCATGCTGGTTGCTATCAGCCACAGAACAGTGCTGCATTCCCTTCCCTTCCAGTACAACCCAAACTCTTTGGTACCCTTACATGCAGGCTGCAGCAGCCATGCATGGAACAAAGAACAAGCATTCAAGTCTCACATAGCTGAGTGCAATGGCAAAATCTATGCCTGTCACACAGAACGCTGACAAAATTAACTGAACTATTTGTAATTCACTAGTGACAAATTGCATGTAGATATTTAAACTAATCCTATCCTATTTTAAATTATGTTTCAAGTTGAACTCCAGAAAGAAGTTGAACCTAAAATAAAGTGAAAACTGAAGCAGTTCTTAAGAAATGGTACTCAGACAACTTGAAGCCTTTTTTGACAACGAGTCTTGAAAGAGGTTATCTTCTAAGCACAACAAATTGTCTGTTTTTACTGTACAAGACCAAGTATCATTGCTATGCCACACGCGGCTACCATCTCCAACGGTTTTTCCTCTTGCAGCAGTGCAATTTTTTTGCCTGCTGTCTGTAATTCAGCAGCAGATGAAGTTTTTAGAAACTATCAAAGGAGATTATTGGAGGCTTTGATTACATCCACCCACAACAGGAACATCTGTGTGTGTTAACAGCTTTATCTAGCTTTGCTTAAATTCAATGCTTAGTTACAGATACTCTTATCTTTTGTAAGAGGGTGAACATATAAGCACATGAAGTCTCTCAGGACACAAAATGTATTGTGTCTATCTATTCTCTACCAAGAAACTGCTGCACTAAGGTAATTTTCTCTAAAGCCAAGTATCACATCAGTTTTTAAATTGAGTGTGAAGCTTTTTCTTTTCTAAAAGTTTGTTGTGTGTTTTTTTTTAATTAATATAATTGATCTATGCATTAAGAGAAAGGCAAAGCAACATTACAGTACTTCTGCCACAGTTCTTGCTCAAAGCACAGCAAAGCTGTTCCTATTCAGCTTTGTTACTTATTTACAGCCCTCATGCTCTCCCTGCACTATACTTCCTATCCATTAAAACTACTGAAAGTGGGATTTGATCACTGTGCATCTTTCCTCCTAGACTTTGACAAGACACTCCTCACCAAATTAACTGGAGACAGAAGAACTACTTTGATGAATATAGACATGCTCCAATTAAGAGGTCAGTGTTTACAGGTCACAAGTGCTACCACTAGAACCGAATCAACATGAAATGATGATAAAAATAGTATTTCCTAGCATATATCTTATATTAATCTCTTATTACAGCTGCTCAGTTATGGGGTGAAGTTGCAGCACCAAGTAATTTAATTCACTTAGATTAAGGCATTTCAACCCTGAGCATTTACAGTAAAGTAAAGCAGCTTAAGTGTTAAAAATTAAAAAAAAAGAAAAAATAAAATAAAGCTTCAGTGTGGATAAAACTCTACATAAGTTGTTAACAAAGGCAGAACACACATCAAACCCTATTCTTTTTAAAGCATTGAATGACACATTAATATCAACATAAACCATTGCATTGAAGCATCATAGAAGTGTCATATATACACATTCAACCTTCTCAGCTCCATTTCTAGACAAATGCCCTTCCACCGTAACTAAGAAAACCAAAAGCTGTTCAGCTCCTCTCTGGATACATGCTGCATCTTATTTAAAGTCTTCCTGTCTATTTAATGTGTCGTAAAGTAAAATACAGACTTTAAGAGACACAGTTAAAAAGGAACTGAAAACAAGATGTCTTCATAAACAAGAGAGACAAAACCAAAATCTGTGTTGACAGAAACAAGGAAGCTGAAATGCAAAAAAAAGCCTATAAAAAGATGTCAACTAAAAAAATCATAGCTTGAAATATTTAGCAACAGGCAGATAGAGTGAAAATATAACTACACTAATATACAAAACCTTTACAAGTAATGCACTACCAAAGTGGTGGGAGAGGGAGAAGAAAGGTAGAAAACAGTACACTTGTAATTGTGCTTTGTGTTTTTGTAGTTGTTACATACTGCTTTGTAACAATGCTATACTCTGCTCACACTGTACAAAGGAATTTTGATCACATTTAGACATATAAAAGCTTTGCCTTCAACTAGATACTTCTTTACCATTGGAGTCAACAGGACTTGCTAAACTTGTTCGCATTCCAGAAAGTTAGATCTTTTATGCGGATACCTAAGGACGAATTTAAGATATTTTACGCAGCCTTAAGAGACAAGTGTTGTCACTGTTGCTTAACTAAATCCACAAATTTTGACAAAGTCCAGATGCTCTGTACTTCAGAAAGCAGCCCACCTCCTCCTCCTGCTGCATTTGTGTCTTGATTTAGTGATTTAAGGATTATCAACTAGTGCAGAGTCTTATGGCCTTACTTAATAACACTCAGCTACTTCGCTCTCTCACCACTTCTGATAATTCTCAAAATAAAACACAAAGCTGATCCCCACCTGAAGGAATTAGGTGAAGAGGAAGATTTTATAAACAAAAGCCAAATGCTACCAGACATATTTTACAGACACAAAAAAAGAATCCCAATCCAGTATTCTAAGACTCGTTAAAAAACATTAGGCTGCCTTGCCTCAGAAATGAGTTATTCTAACATTCTTTAGACCGCACAAATTACATGCTGCATTTATTTGCTTTGAGGTTTCTAGACGCTCTTAGGTGAGGCACAAAAGGCACCTGAAATTCTAGTACCGTGATTTCACTTCAGCTGATCCTTCACTTTCACTCATTTCCTTGGCTTTTGAGAAAGCAAATAAAGTAACTAAAGCAAAGTTGACAATTCAATTGAAGGCAAAGATAACACAAGCTAAATTTACTACACATCTGAAAATACAGTTGAAATGACTTTTAGCTACGCTTTATGTACCTGAAGGATGAGCGTTCACCATGGACTGGTAAGGTGATGGGAGGAGCTGGAGACTGGATGTACATTGACTGGCCACACGTCTGAGCTCCCTTCCTGATTAACTTTCCAGTGTTAGGATCATAAAGCCTCACTTCAGGACCAGGTTGAGACTTTGGATGGATGGGTGTTGGGTGAAACAAAGCAGTCTGAAATGTGCTGTGTGTATCAGGAAACGTAGCAGGGCTATTCTCTCTGTTGGAAGAAGTTCAGAAAAAAATTATTTTAGAAATTTAAATGATCTATCTAACAAGAATGTGAAAAATCAGCATTTCTTTTTCCATAAACAAGAAAGTGAGGGGGGAGGGGGAGGAAAGGAAAAAGTTTGAGAGATTTCTGAAGAAACATTTCTTCTCTTCCACCCTATTAAAGTCTCACTGAATTTAAAAAGAGAAAAATGAAAACACAGATAATGTCACATTCACATGAATAAAAAAAAATTAATTGTGCCTTAAAAGTTGTCTTAACATATAAAGTTACTGACACTGATTCCCGATAGTAACAACTGCACAACCAGAGTATCATGATAATCTGCATACACACAGAGAAAAGCATGCTATTGTATCAGATCTTTGTATTCGCTCTCCAAATTTGCTCCAAGAGAAAACACACAGTACAAATTTGCAAGTCACCCAAACTCATTTGTTAAAATACTAAGCTGCCTATGATCACCCTGCTGCATTTTAAAACATAATTTTACAAGTGTCAGCAAGAACATTTAGAGATCAGCCTGCAGGAATCACAATTAGGGCATACTATCCAATCACAATGATGAAGTGCCACAAACTAAAAATGAAGTAAATTGAAGAATTAAAATAATAATAAAAATATCAAATAAACCAGCATATTATTCACCATGAAACTGATTCTATAGAAAAAATACAATTATATTTCAACAAATATTGGAAGTGCTACAGAACTGGAGTTTTTACCATATGCTTTCTCAGACATTTCTGAAACTGTCTTGTAGAGTCAATAATTAAGGTCAACCAATTCCAAGTTTACTTGATTTTTTTTAATATTCTTAAGCTCATTTTATATGCAAATATTTTCCCAGACTGCATCCCTCCCCTAGTTCATAAGTGCTTTGGACCCATAATTACTATTTTAAGCAGCCCCACTAAGGAGAAAAAGAAAATCTTTTCCAGATAAGTTGCACAATGTTGGGTTAATAAAATCACTACCTAGATTTGTATTGAGAACTTTGCAGTGCCAGGCCCCTACGACAAATATACCAAACAAATATTTCAAAGTTTGATTTAAAAAAGAGATCTGATAATACTTTTAAAAACCAAAATAACCTTGTCAAGCCACAAGTAGGCTACATCACTCTCCTAAGTTTTTTGAATCCTGGCTCTCCATCTAGTGTCCTATTTCATAAGCGACCTTACTTCCAGATGTTTTTACTTTTGGTGTCTTCAGTATGTATGAGGACTTACATACACATTCTGCTGCAAATTACTAGTGTCTCCAAAGCCAAACACAAATCTCTAGCCTACTCAGTTGACCACACCAGTATCAATTTGATACAGAAAGTCCAATATGCTATTCCCCTTTCTGCCTGAACATAGAAGCGAAGGTCCTCTGTTAGGCTTGCAAGACACTATTAATATTAATAGGAGTCTATCTAACAAGGTAATGAGTCAAGAAGCAGAAGCTGGCTCTACAGTATCTTGTCATGTGTTAATAACCAAGTTTTTGGCTGTGCCTTCCATTTGCCATCATCTTAGTGCACTGATTATTTTTAACCTCTTTCAAGAATTTTTATCATCCCAAGACCTCCTCTCATTTTCTTTCTTCCAGTTTCTGCTTTTGTCTTCATGTCTTCCAGCCCCTCTTGGATTTTTCTGTTGTATTTTTCTGTTCCTATTTTCCACCTCATCACTCAGAAAAAAAAAAAAAAAAAATCACCATACTTTACAAAATTTCCATGCTGTGAGAATGTGTACATTTCCCCTACGTTAGTTTGTGAATGAACTGACAAGGTCAACTGCTCCAGCTGAAAATAGCTAACAATGACAACTGCTAAAAGAACTACTGGCATCATAGGTTTCTCCTGATTCCTCTAGCTGCTGAACTGCCTCCTAATCCCTTCATGGTCTTTTGTTTTAGCAGCACAGAAGTGAATAAAAATGGAGGGCTCTTTCATTACATCTCTAGGCATGGCACACCACTCTGAATTTATCAGAAACCAATTTTAAAGCTACATTAACAAATGAGCGTCATTGTATGAATAAACTATTTTCAGGGCCCCTACTCCCCCAAGTTCCCACTTACCTGTGTGTTTTAATGTAGTCATCTTTCAAGGGAAAGAGCTGCTCCTCAACCTTGTCCCAGCGCTCCAGGCAGCTCCACAGCCAATCGGGGTTTACAACGTGGAGGTCCTTGCAGTCCTGAGCTTGCCGTACTTTTTCTGTGCCTATTACAGAACATAACATTACAGTGTTCCCAGAAACACAGAAGATAGTTTTAAGTACCCAGTAGTTTAAGAACATTTTGTGATCAGACAAATGCTCCACCTCAATCCAACAAAATAATTACAATTCATAAAAGTGAGACTCTAAATAAGATGCAAGAACCTCAGTCTCAAGCTGGATGAAGCTATTTGCAACTTCCCAAATCACTGGCACCATAGTACACTAGAATTAACAGCGAACCCCTTTTGCCAGTATTGGGTGCAAAGCAGAACAGAAGTGAAGTTAAACATGGCAGCTAGCACAAAATCCCCATGAAACTATCAACAATGCAGTGTGCAAATAACAAGTGTTCTCAAATTCCCTCTTGAGAAGCCAGAACAAGAGAGAAACTCTTCAGTTACTGTTTTTGATGCTTCTTGGCAAAGATATAGAGCAAGTAGAAAGAAGCAAATAAAGGTAGAAATTAACCTTGAAGTGTAGTCAGTTCCCAGAAACAGCTGACTGTCCAAATGTTTCAAGAATGTATTTATTTGATTGGAAAAAGTAATTTCATCAACTGTGATACTTGTTTCAGCATTTATCAAAGAGATGTATGGAGAGACGGGACACTTTTGAGACAACAAAGAATTGTATAATCTGCCCATAAATCACTAAATATATATGCAATAGAGAAAAACGCCAAGGATTCTGACCTGATATATCTAGGCTTGACACTCACACATCAGATTTTTACACACATACTGGCAAGGCTAGAATATGATAAATGAACTCTCACCCATTTGACAGTCTCATAGCTGAAAGTCACTCTTCCCTTTTGTTACATATCTATAGAATTTCATCTTATTTACATATTATTCAAAAGAATTAAACCCAATTACTTATTCATATCCTGTCTTGGTGCAAAGACATTTAAATACACTTTAAATGTACTACATTTTTTGTTTTAAAACATGAAAAGGCAGGAGTTCAATTAGAACTTAGCCCTCTCCCTAGATTAAGAGCAGAATTGAAGGTGAAGCAAGTATACATAACTTCAAACACTATTCACTCCCACTGAAGCCCATAAATTCTGCACAAAGTGCTGAAAGCTTCTGTTTACCTGCTTTTTCTTTCCTCAAATCTAACAAAATAGAGAAAAGGTAGTCCTACTCCTGTACCTTTAGATACAAATATATTTTTCTTACATTTAGATTTATAAAAATAAAGTAAAAATAATAATTAAAAAAATGTTCAGTACACAAACATATTTCTTCTATTTTCAGCAGCAAATGCAAGCTTTTCTCCACACTAGTGAAAAAGGCATTTATTTCAGAATCCAGGATAAACACAGGGTGTTTAGAGATAAAGCCTTCTCCAAACCACAAATTATTTCGAAATGCCATATTTCAAAACCTGCCATGAAGAAAGAACAAAACCACTGTCCAACAAAGACTCAATGAAAACAATTCTACAGGCCCATTTGTGTTAATCCTAGCACATCTTTGCAGTACAAGAGGTTCTAATGGGCTGAGAAGCAAAACATTAAGGGAGGTCAATGCACCTAGATCATTCATCCCCTGATAAGAAATGTGCTTTACAATTAATCCCTTACAAACATAATCAGCAACCCAGAGTACTTTCACACAACAGCTGCTGGAAATGAGCCAGTTTACAGTGCCAGAGAGAGCTTACATGGGAGGCATTATTAGTTCTTTTATCACCTCAGCAGGAAATGTAGAAATACCTGCAGTTAGAAACAGTATAAAACTGTGTTTAATTTATAAACAGGGTATGTTGCAAAGGGAAGAAAGCAGAGGTTCTGAAAGAGGATCAGACTCAAAGATCTTGGGGGGAGGGGTGGTAAAGGATTAAAAATAGTGAAAGACTAAACTTGCAAAATGCTTTCTTTTGAGAATAAAGGAGAAAAGGAAAGACATAATAAGAACAAAGAGGTAGGAAGAAAGCTGTCATAAAAAGGATGCTAAAGTCAGGTTCATAAGCATAGAAGTTTCAGGGGCGAAAAAAGGCAACAAGAGCAAGAACTCCAGTAGAAGTTCAGGTACCTGTACCCTGTGTTAGATATTGAATCAAATATCAGATATGACTAGCAATACTGTCCTGCACATAACTCTTGAACTGACTGAATACAATATATAACAGGATGTGATTTCACTACTATGCATACAGAACAGCTAACCAGAGATGGTGGTGCTACTGGACTGACTGACAGGTTATAATACCCTGAAGAAAAGCTTATCTGACACTGTAGTACATCCATTCACACAACTAAAGAAATAGTTGCTCCTTCTGGACTTTGAGAAATCTGTACAAAACCATAAAACTGCACCTTCCTTCACCTCATATTAAATTTGTGAAGTTATGTGAGAAGATGGCTTCCTCCAACTATTTTTTAAAGATTACGTTTCTGCATTGATGATTTATCAGATTCTTCACCTTGTTGCCCATTCCACTCATATACACATTCTGCATTCATGCGTATCTGTTTCATACCAGATGTACACTAGAATGGTTATAGAGTTGGAAGGGATCTTAAAGATAATCCATGTTAAGCTTCTCAGCAATCAATAACTCCAAGTCCTTTCCCTCAGGCCCGCTCTCAATCCACTCATTGCCCAGGCTGTATTTGTGCTGACCCCATTGCAGGACCTTCCACTTGTTCTTGTGAAGTGCAAACTTGATGAGGTTTGCACTGGCCCAACTCTAGAGCCTGTCAAGATTCCTTCCCTCAAGCCATTGACTGCAACTCTCAGTTGCAGCCAATTCCTTATTCACTGAGCCATCCCTGTGTCAAATCCACAGCTCTCCATCTTAGAGTCAAGGATGTTATGTGGGACAGTGTCAAATGCCTTGTCCAGGCAGATGATGTCTGTCGCACTTCCCTTATCCAGCAGCTCCATAGCCCCATCATAAGAAGGCCACAAATCAAGATTTCACACATACGATCTTCTTAAATTTGGTGAAACACCAACTTTAACTGGGTAGAAGCAGCAGCACTGCAATACTTGATATCCTTACTTTCTAGTCCCTCTTTCCCCAGCGTAACTTTTCTGAAGAATGCTTATGAAGAAGAAACAGCAGAAAGGGTTTTAATCCATCCAAGCAACAAATAATTTGGTGCAGTTAGGAACATCTGAATCATCCAATTAGGCTGAAAATCCCTTTGAAACAAACTGTTTTTCTGGACTGCTCCCCCTCCTCCCCATTATTCCTCTCTAATCACCTCTCCCTACATCAAATTTTAGTCTAAAATTGTTATAAAAAGTTAAAAAGGCACAGCCTTTTCACATGAAGCAGCTAGAGTCCAAATTAATCACCTCTACCCTCTGATGGATACAGCCTGAAATACATAATATTGGGAAAGGTTATTTTTAAACCTGGAGAAGGCACTCATCAGTTCTGCTTTTGAACTTGCAAGGAAAAGGTTGAAAACAACAAAAAAGCTTCCTATTAATCTTGGCAATTCGCTACTACAAAAAGTGACTGAAATCAGTCGCGTAACAATAAACACCAGGAGCTGTTCTCCAAGACACTTAGTTTCATTACAGCAGTTAATTTTGTCTTATCCAAAGTTTGGAGCACAGTAGGCATTTCAGCAACATAGATAAATGAGACAGACTATATATTTACAAAGACTAAAATGAAACATTATATGCATATTTGGGTATGTTTATTATATCAAGCAGTGTAGCCCAATATGGAGATCTGCAGGGTAAAAAGGTGCTGGAGGAGAACACCCATCCCATATGCATTTCAGGGAGTTTTGCTCTGGATTAGCTTTGTCCGGACCTATGGGCCAAATGCCTCTGAGGGCTCAGCTGACTCTGCCTTCTAATTCAGTATCACCCATGAGGAGCCCAGCGTGTGTACTCCAGGCTGCACCAGGATGAACTAAAGTAGACAATGTGAATGACCACCAGAATCACTCTCAAAACTGTCTCCCGATTCCAACAGACTAAACTCAACATATCCTTACAGCAGTTTGTAATCAGGTTGCCAAACACTCCTTGGAAATACCTGTTTATAAAAAAGTTTTTATACGGACCATATTTATATATAAAATCTTGATTTATGATGAAATCCTGAACTCTTCTCCAACATTAACCTAAGAGAAATTATACAGACTTCAGTATTTTGTCCTACAAGAATTAAGTGATAACAAAACTGGTCTAGATGTGCTGTATGGAGGCTATGTTTAGAGCTCAGCTTCAACACTGCATTGTGCTTTACCAGCAAAAGCAACAGGCTTATCTTGTCAGTGCCCAAGTTTAAAAAAAAAAACCAACAAACAACTGAAAAAAAAAGCAGTTATGCACTACTCCAAAGACATGGCCTTGAAAATATTCTTCAGAGGAAAACTGTGGACACATCATAGCTCTGTGATGTGAAGATGGCACACCAAGTCATAGGACAGGCAAGCAAGACTTCAGCTGGTGGCTTTCTGTTGTCTCTCAGTGCCTCAGAGACAGGCTCAAGAGTAAGCATTTTTAAGTAAGTAGATGAGGATGAATAAAAGAAGCCACAGTTCATAGTACAACTGGTATTTTAAGCAACCTCATATTTAAAGATATTAAGCCTGTCACGTTTTGCAAAGTTTAGAATCACAAGTTGACAAAAGTAAGGAAATTATTCCCATATAGATTTCAAAGTATAGGAAAAGACAAAGAATTAAATATATTTTGAAAAAGAAAAGAAAAATTCAGGGCTTAAACTAATAAATTTCCACTCCTACTAGAATAATTTTTATGTGACCTTTTTATGTGACCTGTTCACCTTTAGCTGCCCCAGTAGCAAAAACTTGATACAAAAATCAACTACAGTACCTTTCATCTGTTCAGGAAGGTACATAATAAGGTTTATGAAAAAGTGTAGTAACTAGTCAAGTGTGTACACAGCTATAGTAAGTCATCCAGTGCAGTTTACTGTTGCTTACAGCAAACCACAGATGTTTCAAAAACTGACGAGTTATGCAGCTCACAGGTAAGTTGAAAGGACAATAGAGCAGCCTTTTCTCACTCAGATTTATGAAAATCTGATTAGACAAAACAAAGATCACGTTTTACAGTAATTCAGGTAGATAGTATTTTCCTCCCTATATAATGCAAAAAAAAAAAAAAAAAAAAAAACCCCCACCACCCCCCCCCCAAAAAAAAAACAAAACAAACCAAACCCAAAACAAACCAATAACCACAAAACAACAAAACATCAAAAAATTAGGCACCAACTCCAGGAAAGCTGTGGGCTTTTGCTGACTGAACCAAAAATGGAGAGGTTGGAGTATGGAGACAGATCTTTGTCTCAGTGTTTTCGTAAGCTAGCTTTTTGGTGATTACTCTTGCCCACCCTGCCTGCCTGCCAATTGCTCCTCTAGGCTGCACAGGAGCCTTGTCTTTAAGTTCAGAACTACCAACTATTAAAGTGACAAATTAATAAAAAATTATGGATAGAGATTTAAACCACAGGGATACAGAGAGTGAATAAATATCTTCATGTAAGATGGGAAAGAGGTGGAAGACCATGTGAATACCTAGATACAGTTATCAGCTGTATCTGCTTTGCAATACATGTGAGAAACCTTAATGTGAGTTGACATCAGCTAATTCTACAAAATTTTTGTTTTTGACAGGTGCTTTCTAATAAAACCCCATTTTATTAAATACATAGCAGGCTTATTCTAGAATTTTTGGTACCACCATTATTCTTTGCTTGCATTCCAGAATGAAATGTTGAGATTGTTTTAAGTGCCTTAAGTTTTACAAGAACATGAAGTATGCACACTTCTTAGTTTATGTTTAATGAAATGAAGTTTCCACTGCACAGATCTGATTGCTGTTACAGAAAATACAAATAAAGAAGGAAATACATTTGGGAAAAGAAAAATGCTTCCAGGTATTCAGGTATTAAATTCTGCTTTATTTCTATACTTGAAATAGTGCAGACTCTATTATGAATCACCCTGTTGCCATTCAAAAGCATATTTAAAAAAAACAAATGCAAAAAAAGCCAAGAAAACATGGTTTCATAATTAACCAATGATAAATCATAATGCCTATGCTTATGCCTTACTAAATGCCTATGCTTATTATGGGTACCTATCTGGACAAGCAGAATATTAAATATATTTTTGAAGATGAAATATATACATTTACAGGTATTTAATGGCATTTATAGAAAACATTTTTACTACTTTATATGTTCTTGACCAACCACTTAGATGGTCTAAAAATAAATTCCAAGGGCACTGAATGAAAAACAGTAATTATATGATGCAGCATTTGCAATATATATATCTAAAGATGTTTCCACAAGTCTGGGCTGTTATTGATGTTACTGTTAGTCTATGTAGTATTAAGTTCAGTAAAAATATTTTTGTACTATTAATAGTGTTATTTCAGTTTAAGCATTATATACAGGGTATCAGAAAACCTGTTTTTGAACAATGATTTATACACAAAAAGTATCCTTTCACATCAGTAATTTCAATTTTAAGTAGAAATGGCTTTGTGGCATTCCAGTCACAAACACTGTAATGACAGAATTAATACTTTTTGTGGAATAAATTTTTTAATCCACTGAAGCTATTCTAATTGCTGCATCAAAAGAAGTGTGACCAGCAGGTTGAAGGAGGTGATTCTGCCCTTCTTCTACTCTGCTCTTGTGAAACCCCACTTGGAGTACTGTGTCCCTTCATCAGGGACTGTAGTGATAGGACAAGACTAATGGGTTCAAACTTAAACAGGGGAAGTTCAGTTTAGATATAAGGAAAAAGTTCTTTACTGTGAGGGTGGTGAGGCACTAGCACAGGTTGCCCAAGGAAGTTGTGAATGCTCCATTCCTGGCAGTCTACAAGGCCAGCCTGGACAGAGCCTTGGGCAACATGGTCTAGTGTAAGGCATCCCTGCCCATGGCAGGGGGGTTGGAGCTAGATGATCTTAAGGTCCTTTCCAACCCTAACCATTCTATGACTCTACTGTTTATGTTATCAAAGCACCCTCAAGTCAATAGTGTTCCAACATGAAAGGTTATTTTTCTGTTGGAAAAGTGACCATGCAAAATTTTCACATTCTTGATCAAGATGTTTTTCTATTTAACTGACAAATATATGTGATAAAACCAATTTCAATGTGTTGCCTACAGAATAACAGAATAAAGTATTTTTATAGAATCATAGAATGGTTTGGGTTGGAAGGGACCTTAAAGATCACCTAGTTCCAACCCCCTACCATGGAAAGGAACACCCTCCACTAGACCAGGTTGCTCAAGTCCCCGTCCAACATGGCCTTGATATTTTTGGACAGTTTTGGGGAAAAATCTGATTGCACATCCTTACACATGCTGAAACAGCAAGATACAATAGGAATGCTTTTCCTGAGCCTTTAATGGTAACAATTTTAAATCCCCTTCAAAATCCCTTTCTGCAATTTATGAGACTCAAAAATATTGATAATAATTCAATTATATTTCTGAAGATGCAAGTCAGTTCATCGTAGCATTTCTTTAATAAGAATACTTTCTCCATAAAGGGTGAAGTATTTGCTCCATTACTTGAATTCAAGATGTAATTTTAAAAAATAATAGAGGGAATAAATGCTTAAGAGATATTAAGATGTCTAACATCCATTTATTTGCACGCTAGGTGGATGCTTGTATACTTCAAAGAATACAGGTCTAATAACTTCATGGAGAAGGAATGAACCTAAGAAAGACATTCTGTCAGGTATGTCAGGTAAACAACCTTTACGAAGCAATCTTAACTACTTAATTGTGAGTAAAAAGATAATTATAAAATTAGCAATGAAACTCCAAAGTTCATCTTGCCTAAATAAGAAGAGATTTGGAAGACATTCTGTAGGATGAAGGAAGAACATACTGCCTAGACAACTGAAGTAAAAGTAGCTGAATCTGGGAATACAGCACTCTCAGGAATGCAAGTATGGAACACCAAAACCCTAGGTTTCCTTATTTTCTTCTGCATCCACAAGATGTTCCCCTTTTAGCACTGTCTAGTACTAATGTCTGATTTCTTTTCTGGAATTCATTCTTTTGTAACTTTGCTCTTTGCAAAAGAGCAAACAGCACATATTGCTTCCGGCTCAAAGCTCAGCACATTGACATGTAGCTTGGTTAATTTAGAGGAAGATCTTGCCCTGAAGCTGACTGAATAAGCACTACCACTGGAGAGAGGCATCCATAACAATCAATTCAGATCACCTTTAAAGGTAAGAGAACTTATCCTTGCAAGCATTAGTTGGGTCTTGCAGCAGTGAAGGAAAAGGATGCTCAATGCAGGAACTGTCATCAGCTAGGGGATTCTGCAGTACTTGCAGTATGAAGCTGCTGCTACAAAGATAGCATACAGAGCCTCATAGGAGACACTATGCAGTTAAGTGCTCCTATGTTGTCGTGGTTTAAGACTAGCTGGCAACCCAGAACCACGCAGCTGCTCGCTCACTTCCCTCCTTCCTCCCCATGCTCCCGGAGGGATGGGGAGGAGAATCGAAAGAATGTAACTCCCACAGTTTGAGATAAGAACAGTCCAGTAATAAGGTATAACACAAGTCACTGCTGCTACCACCAATAATAACAATGATAAGGGAAATAACATGGGAAGAGAATACAACCTCTCACTACCTGCCAGCTGATACCCAACCCAACCAAGCACTTTTGGATATCCCTTTTGGATAACTGCCCCAGCTTATATAGTGAGCATGACGTGCTGTGGTATTCCATACCTCTTTGGTTAGTTTGGGTCAGGTGTCCTGTCTCTACTTCTTCTCAGCTCTCCCTCCTCCCTGGCAGAGCATGAGACTCAGAAAGTCTTTGCTCAGAGTAAACAAGAACTAAAAACGTCAGTGTTATCAGCGCTGTTCCGAGGCTGAAACTCAAAAACACAGCACTGCATCAGCTACTAAGAAGGAGAAAAATAACTGCTACTGCTGAACCCAGGACATA
>JBCJKH010033503.1:0-21067 GCA_039877255.1 Loriculus beryllinus
CTTATATGTGGATGAAGTATATGTGAAACACGTTAACATAAGGATCCACACTGTGACAGTTATTTTCAATTACATACTAATACTGAACTATAATTAATTTCTGAAATATGTACTGTAATATGGTGAGCTAGGAATATCTGTTTGTTTCTGGTATTTTGAACTGCATGTTTACATGCAGGAATAGTAGGACTCTGAGCCAGATTCAGCAGAGGGAGATCATACAAGCCATTATTCAAGTAAATACCTTACTCTGAAATACATCCAAAGTTTCTGTTGGCGTTAATATCATCACTTACATAAGAATTAGTTTGCAACATCAAGGCAAGCCAATGACAAATTAAACCTTTTCATCAGAAAAGAGTGATAAGATACCTGACCTTTGATTTCAAATTTGTAGCAGCAGAAATTGTCTGCTTATTCTGGCTGTTATAAAGAAGCTGTTGGCTATAGTCACATACCTCAGTAGAATATCCAGACACTGTAAGTTGTTTAGGATCAGGAGATGTAAGCCAAGCAAGAAGCTGCAATTTTAACGTGGCACATGTGGAGGCATTTTGAGGAAGTGTCGCTGTGGTGAGACTGGACTGAGCCTACCAAGCAGCTGATTCCAACTGTTCTGAGACTGTATGCTACCCAGGCAAATAAAAGGGACGATCCTGTTCTCTTGTTTGGCTCCTGAGCATAGGCACCACAGAGATGATGTGAATGGTGGCAGTCATCCTTCACCAGTCATCCATTTCCCCTTACTCTGTCTTAGGGAGATACATATTTACTGCTGTAAGTTTAAAGCCTTCATGACTTGTAGGCTATGAGAATTTACCCATGAGGGATTTGAGTAATACAGCTAGTGAGAAAATCAGTAACAAACTGATCACAAACAGTTCTGAGAACAGTGACTCTACAGAGAATACAGTTCTAGAAAGAAATGTAAACAAGTTGTTTCCCCTTTACAGAGAGAGAAAAAAGGCCAAGGATAGAGAAGGTCAGTGTTAGCTGCTCCAACTACAGCAAGCTGTTGACTAATGATCTCAGAAAGAGAATTAAACTTTTCATATTTAGGCTTTAATACTTAAAACCTTTCATATCTGGATTTTTTTAAAATTCTGTTTTTAAATCTATTTCTTATTCCATACAGATAACTCAGCTGAAAGCAGCAATTCTGGAAAAATACAATTGTCTGGTTTACACTTTCAGAAGTCTCAAATATGTTACTGCTGGTTTTCAGTTTCTGTGAAGGTTTCTATTCTCAGATCATTTGAAGAAATTGCTAACATTACTTTATTAATCCTTTTCTCAAGTGAACTGGAAACAAGCTATGTGCCAAGTGCAGTAGTACAGGTATAAGTGGTAAGATCATGTAGCTGGTATCAATAAGCAATGGTTATATTGGCACTGCTTGCAGCAGAGCCAGTGTTGTACTCAGAAAAAGTGCAGGCAGGAATGAATCCACAAAAATAATCCATCCTACTCCCTCACCCCAAATATCAGATCTGCTGCCATCCTTTTGTCATGCTTCAAGAATTTGAGGGTTCGCAGCTGGTAGTTATGGCAACAAAAAGATTGACAATTGCTATTTACTCATTAACTCTTATTTGGGAGACTTCTAAATATTAAGAATAAGCAAACTGGTTCAGGCCAGTGCTCCACTGAGCACAGTAGTCTGTCTCTAACAATAGTTCTAAGCAGATATCCAAGGAAAAAAAGAATTGCAATTACATTTGATGCTACCTCCCAACCTCTGGCCATTTTCAGCTGTGAGAATTTCATGAGGCTGAGGGGTTTTGCTGTGAAACGTTCCAGTCTTCCAAGTACTTTACTTGTCCAAGGCTTTCAGGCCTTTCTCAAAATCATGTAAACTTACACAAATAATAACCTGATGATTTACCTTTGCCTTGCTGTTTTCCACATTCTTTTTGGCCTAATTGTATTTTTTATGTTTATCAAAGTTTATGTTCCTTTCTGTTATCTTTGAATGCAGTATAGCTCTCTGCTATAGTTCAGACTGTCTCTCCTTCAAGTCTGGTATCCTTCAGCTTTCTCCTAGCCACATGTAATCATTTAGTTCTTTTAGCCCTTTCTCCTGCTTTGTTTCTAACAAGCCTCACTTTTTTCCCTTACTGGAGTTTAGCACTACATATGATTCTTTGGTCTTTGTAGCTCTTTGCAGAAATACTGGTTTTAAAAAGTGGTAATTCTAGTGTGAGATGTGCTTTGTTCTCTGTCAAGCTTGGGGGCTTATTCTGTAAAAAAAGAATTCCATCTAAATAATGCCACCTAAGAATGGCATCTGCATCATATAGCAATGTGTCAAAAAACCTGTTGTTAATGGTACTGTCCTGGCTGGTGGTTTGACAGGTAGAGCTAATCCCATGTTTTTCTCAACTGGGCTTTGAATTTCAACCCATGTAGGTCATGTGCCTCTCCCTGAGGTGGCTGGTTTGCTGTGTTTGGAAACTATTTAGCCTCTCTACAATCTAGTCTTCTGGTTAATGGCATCATCCCTTTCCATTTATGCTCACTCTTAACTCCTTCAGACCTCATGTAATGAGTCCAGCTCATCAAGAAGCACATATCAGGAAAAACAACCACAAAAGCTGGTATCTTACCACACTGTTTCCAACACATCAGGTGCAAAACTGGTCTATTGAATACATTGTCATTGATTTCAATATATGTTGTAGGTATTTAAACTGGGGGTTCATACCAAATGAATGCTAATCATCTGATAGAGCAGTTTTTCTAATCTAGTCTAAATGCCTTGTCCATAAACAAAAGGAAGCCCCCTGTGTTTTTCTTTAGTTGTTTGACTGAGGATTTTTTTTTTTTTTTTTTTTTTTTTGTGGTGAAATATAAAAATCCTTGTGCTTTCTGAAATTTCTAGAATTCTTTGAACTGATGCCCTTAGGGTAAATAGAAAAAAGGACTCTGCCCTTTAAAAGTGAATGGGGAAAGGACTTTTCATTAAATTAACTGAAAGAGTTCTGTCTTTTAAGGGAAGCTACTTTTTAAATGGGAAACTTTACTTTTAAAAAAAGTTTTGTCTTTTGTTTTGAACCTCCTCAGACTCTATCATGATTTTGCAGTATCACAGCTGTCTTTAAAAAGAACACTTTTAGGGTGAAACCACCAACCAGGTTAGTATATAACAACATAAGGACAGTATTACTTTATTTCTCTATAAGCTGGTCTCTCAAGGAAAGGAATGGGCAGAGGAGCATTGACTGAAAGAAGACCATACAACTCTAAATGGAGTTTTAAGTATTGGGTTTGCCAAACAAAAGCTTTCACTTGGAACAGACTTGGTTTTTTTCAGTCATGCATTCCTAGCATTAGACAATTAGGTCAATATTTAGGCACCTAAATAAGTGTATCCTGGCATTTAAAAGTACTAGATATTCTCACCCTGATAGAGGATTGAAAGAATTTCATTTACTCTGAAGTTTTTGGGTTTTACTACACATTTATCTGTTTGACAATCCCTCTCTTTGTTCTAATGAGCATTACAGGAGGACACTTGCTGTGAAGTGGAAGATTCATAAAGAAATGTGAGAACCATTTGCAGTTAGTTTTAAGTAATTGCTTGGGAATTACTCCGTCTCCAGTGAGTATAAGACTTTACATAAGCAATGTACATTTACTCAAGGGAAAGACTGTCCCGCTTACAGAAAGAAGGGTGTTCGAATCCTGAGGGTACAATAATCACAGAATCACACAGAACAGTTAGGGTTGGAAAGGACCTTCAGGTCATCTAGTTCCAACCCCGCTGCCATAAACAAGGACACCAGCTGCTCTAAGATCTCCTGACAAGGAGTCCCAACTCTTTTCTCCAGGTATCACCTCAGTCAACAACTGAGAGAATTGTAGGACACTGGCCAGATGCTCATCTCTGCTGAAAGAATGAAGGTGCCTCAGAGAGCTGCTGCTGGTCAAAACAGCAAGTGAATGGACTCCGGGACATGGATGTCGATGAAGCTCAGATGCTGCTCTCCTCCAAGAACTGATCAGCAGACGGTAGCACTCTTTCACTTCATGCAGTTTCAGTTACCAAACTTAGCTGCTTTCTCTCTGTGTTTTGAGAAATAAGAGTAGGAACCTAACTTAGGTGCTCTGAGTCACCCATCTCTGGGTGACTGAGACTCTTCTCTCTATAATTATATAGGAGTTCTGTAAGGACTTACTCAAAGTTGGGTGCCAACAGTTGCATGATCAGTGTTAACGCTAGCCTTCCTCGAGGAATGGGGTTACGTCAAATAGATAGTAACATTGCTTTGGACTGCTCTGCTATGTCATTTGTGTCTAGAGCTGATCTCATAACGAAAAAGCATGTTGGAGGGGAAAACTCAAGTGCTGAGGGTTGGAAAACTGTTCTGAAGAAGAGCCTGTTTAGTACTTTCTTAACAAAGAGACATGAGACGTAGTTATTCTGACAAATGAAGATTTCTTATATTGAAAAAAAGAATTAATTGAAGCTGCCATGCCGTACCACTTTTCCTGGATTCCACAAACTACCAGATTCAATGAATCAAACACAAAGAAAAGTACAGTGTTTTCTTTTAAATCCAGATAATGCTGTGCAAGAGTAAGAGGAAGGGTAGTACAGAAAATAGTATGTTAGAAAAACAGAAGGGGTTTGATGATGTCATGCTTCAAACTACCTCTTAGGCAGAGTGTTAACAAGTTAAACATTTACACTACATGAAAATGCAAACAAAATAAAAAGAATTATTTCAAGTGATGACATTAGTTAAATAATCTTCCAGTTTGATGTCTGTCATATTAACTGCAGAGGCACACACACTTAAAACAGATATATTTTACTATGAAGATTTTAATCTAATGTTACTACAAGAAGCAGTTATGCATATTAATCAGAAATACCAGAGATATCCCAATGGTAAAACATTCTGCCCAATAAGTTTATTCAGTTTAATTGGCGATATTTTAGAGAAGCAGATCTTTTCACTTCTATAATCTCCTAGCCATGGATTCTATAAACACACTAGCAAAATTAAATGTATTAGAAAAAAAAGAACAATTAAAAAAACCAAAACCTGGGGTAGTTTTTAATATTGGGCTCATAACATCTGATCTGAGCACTCTTCACATTGTTGTACTAATAGCAATCAGTATTAGCACCCTGGAAAATGTTAGGCTAAAGATAACTGAGTAAAGAAACAGCACAGGAAAAGATTAATATAGAATTTTAATGATTAGTTTGTAAATGGGTGCCTTCACTTGCTGAAACAATGGTAAGGGAGCACAGAGAGCACCCGTAGCTCCGCATCCCTCCTCAAGGGTTTGTCTCTAGTTATACACAAAAGCTCATCAGGCAGCTCCAAGAACAACGATGCATATTAGAAACTTCTCACTGAGCTGAAATACTGAAACACCTGAGAAAGAGCAGGATGGTAAAGAAGATGCTTCTTGCTTGCCCTAAAAATTATGGTAATTATAGCAGTGACAAGCTGGGCATGAAAGACAAAACATCAGCAGCTGTGTAACCCACTCAAGTGAATTCAGTTCACTTACGACAGAAAGGGGCTTGCGATTCCTTTACAAAAGGGCAATGGTTTCTGGCAGCAGCCTCTCTGGAAGTGGCAGTGGTAGAGGAAGCAACCAAAACATCCCCTCCTGCCCTGCTTGGCTTCCTGCGTGCTTCTGCTGTCTGCCCTGGTTCCATCCTCTCCCTCCTTTCTGCCAGCACCAGGCAGCCTGAGGGCATGCAGAGAGCTGCCCCAGTCCTCCGAGGGAGGAGGCGGCTCTGCAGGAGGGCCCTGTGGCGCTGCTGGGCAGTGGAAAACCATCCCTGTGGTGGCCATTGCCTCTGCTCTCTATCCCCAGCGCCACGCATGGCAGCTCTCCCTCCTTCCTCAGCAGCAGAAAATGAACTGGGTCGGCGGGAGCCGGTAAGTGAAACTTCAAAGGCTGCCAGAAATGGCTCCGTGCTGAGTAAATGCCCCCTCATAGACCGGTCACAGCCATGGTGAATGTAACAGCCCGGTGCCCCTCACAGACCAGGCACAGCCATGGTGGATGTGACAGCCCCAGTGTTCCCTCACAGACCAGGCTCAGCCATGGTGGATGTGGCAGCCCCAGTGTCCCCTCACAGACCAGGCTCAGCCATGGTGGGTGTGACAGCCCCAGTGTCCCCTCCTGAACCAGACTGTGTGACAAGATGTAGATGTCCTCCCATACCAGGCAGAGTGGGTCATGTTTGGCTCTAAGTCTCTTGAGACTGGGCCTGTCCTCAACGTCCTCACTAATGGCACTGATTACCATTGGGGAAAAATATGTGTAGTTCTTGAGATTCACTGAAATAGTAAAATAATCACTGAGTTGTAACATAAAAACAAACAACAAAACAACCAAAACCCAAAACCAAACCAAGGTTACTATTTAGTTTCTTTAGGTGCCTATCTACTAGAAATGTACACCCTGCAGATTTTGTCAGCCATTTGAAAGTAGCTTTGTGAAACAGCTTTATAGTCATGTTTACTCCAGAATCAAACTAAAAGGATCCCTTACCCATCTGGAAGTTGTACCAGCAAAATGAAGTTTCTGGAATTTGCCTGTGTGCAGCAGGTGGAAGGGACAGCTTCAGTTTGAGGAAAAACCCTAACCACCCAAACTCCATCTTAAATACCTATCATGCTACTCTAAGGAAAAGCAGCATGTAGGAGTATTGCACTCAGCAAATAGCAAATCAACCTGCTGCCTTCTGCTGCTGGGATTCCTCGGTGAGGCTGGGATTTACATTTTAGGTAAATGTTATGGAAAGGTAATGTTACATGCATATGCTTAGAATGTGTGTTTTAACTTTAAGCACAGTGAAAAAACAAATAATTAATCCCAAGGGGATAATCCTTATTTCTAACGCTCAAAAACCCGTCCTCATCTTACTGACCCAAGGTCTGCAGCCATGCTCACCCTGCACACAGCAGTTACCCATAGCTCCAGTTTTATGTAACACCTCCTGTAGGCGATGCACTTAAGATTATATTTAACCAGTGAGAAATGTAGTTTAAGGTATAACTGTCTTTTAATATTGCACAAAGAACAGCAGCTTGATAAAACTTGTAGTGACAATCAATTTTTCTTACCTTTTTTGCAAAATGTTTACAATATTCTGTGAAGTCCCAAAAGGCAGAAACTTGTATTGTGCTCCTGTTTTTCCTTTGCCAATATGGTTTTGTAACTATATTGCAGCATGACAAAGAAAGTTAGGAGAAATTAATATACTGACAATGATTTCTTATAATTTTTTAAGAAATTAAGAATTGATTAAATGTTGCATTAGAGGTCCAATGTCTAAAAGCTTTTCCTTCTGAATGTTCAATGTATTTGGTAGCTCTAAGACAGAATGTGGTCCTAAACTGACCTGAGTAAACCAGTATCAAAGTGACTTCAACAGACACATGTTGACTTTACTACCTGAAGGTTTGATCCATCATAACATAACATCAACATAACGTAACATCAACATACATAATTTGTGTCCTAAATTCTCAATACCATTGATGAGAAATTCAAGCTATGACTCAGGATTATACTTTTACAATTAAAACAAAATTTATTTACATCTTTCAGGAGCAGAATCATACTAAAGCAGGAAAGGAGAAAGCAAAAGGTAAGCAGTTCTAGATATCTTAGATTTTACATTGTTATTTAAATGCTTTAGTTGATTCATTTAGGCAAAAGCTTTCAAAGCATTTGGAATGAGACTCAAAGCTATAGCATAACAGTTGTAATGTTTACCTAATTTCATGTAACTTTTAGGACAGAAGTCTTGTTCTAGGATTACTACACTGAATTCCAGCAGGAAGTGGAGGGAGTAGGAGAAGGCATGAATGAATGAATTCACCCTATTTCAGTTGTACTGAATTACTTCTGTTACTATATTTTATTGGTATGCGCTGACACATGGGATTGCTTGAAGCCTTACTGTGACAACCGTGTGGTCAGCTAGCCTAATACTTACACATAAACACAGCTATTTCCTGGGCTACATAAAAGAATGTTAGGCTCACTGAAGTACTTTATTTGGCATTTGCAAAAGTAGGCCAGCTTATTTGTATTTTGAATCTGAAATTGAAGTGATAAAATCAAATTTATCCATGGCATAGCAGAAGACTTTTCAAACAGGAAAGAGGAAGAAAACTATAGTAAAAATAAGTCAATTTCCTCCCCAGCAGCAGGGAAAAAAGAGTATAGGGAAGCTCCATCACTGTGGCTGGTAATCTCTAATGACCAGTGCAGGTCCATTAGCATATACAGGAGGAGGAACACCAGGCTGACAGTATGGAGACAATCTCAGAAATTAAAACCTTTACCGAAGGGAACGCAGGAGCAACCAGCAGCTTCTTGTCCCTGTAACTTTCCCAGTCTCCTGGAGGCCTGTGAATTCTCAAAAGATCTGTTTTTTCAGGGATTCATTTGTCTGAAGCAAAGAATTTACATTAAAACTATGTAATTTGCTTCAGTATAGGAAAAACAAATATGATAGGTAGGATTGTTTTAGTAATTTTATAATTACTGAATTACTAAATACAGTGGTAATTACACAATTAGTAGTAATTTAGTAAGTTAGAGGTAATGGGAAGAAGAGATCTGGGACACCAAAGGGGCATGGGTACATTTTGGGGGCGTGGACTCCAAAGCAATATGAATTTTGAAGTGTTGATGTGTACATAGGCTGAATTTACCATATTGCAGATAGCCTTCTTAACTGAAAAACAGGTATTTTCCATAGATGGTAGCATCTTAGAATAATAAAGATTGTGATAGAATAAAATATATGGGAAAATAGTTACAATGGACACGCTGGGTATATTAGTTACATGTAACCTGCAGTAATGGTAGGAATTACATTTCAGAGAAAAAGCTGATGCTATTTTGTGTTTTGGCATAGTTTTCAATTTTCAATATCCTCCTTGTGATTAAAATAAAGAAATCTTACTGGTTTTATTTATTCATCTGCTGTGCTTGATGCCAGTGGTTGTAGGATGATTATTAATGGTCTCCTATAAAATGGAGATTTTTTTGTTTCCTAAAATTTCTATAATCATCTGCCTGATACATTCAGAGTGTCAATCATCTCTATTTATTCCCTGCAACAAAAAGCCTTTCTGGAGTCCCAGTCATAGAGATTTTTCTTCTTTACTTTTTTCTCTTTTTTTTTTTGTCACAAGACTATTTTCTATGTCAAGAAAGACAAATTTGGAGAACAGTAAACTCTTTGTGTCATTAGAAATGGCTGTGTGTATGTAATCTTGCTGACTTACTTGCCTAGAAGCTTACAAGCTGCCTAAAAAGCTCAAGTTTAATTTTTTTTTCAACTTTTTCCTTGCAGCATTTTAATAAGTTTTTATTTTAAAGAAATATTTTTAATGATCATATGGAAAGTTTGAGGTGTGTGTGTTTAAGGATTAAGCTTTTGGCATTAAGAGAACAGTGATTAATTTTGAATATGACCAAATTATGCTTGCAGTCTTTCAAGGTAATAAAACTAAAATAAATAACGGTAGGCAGGGTCAGAGGATTTAGATTTAATCGCATGCTTTTATTGTTAAGAATGTTTGCTAAGTCTTGCATGCTATTTTCAAAAGGATTATATATGTTGCTAACTTGTCTCTGAAGCTTCTATCAAAAAAGTTATTCTCTGTTTTAAAAAATCTAGGAATTCTTTGAAAAGAAAAAACTTAAATCAAAGATGAAGCTTCTGGGAGTGTCATCTCCTAAAAGTTCAGCAGTCAGTTTAGATCTTCTCAATCTATATGTTGTGAACCAGATATCGACCAAAAAAGACAACCCTGGTGAGTGTAGTATAACAGCATTCTGACTTCACTGCTGACAGAATCAGTTGTCCTTAAGTATTACTGTTATTATGTCAGCTCTTGTTCTTCCACTTGAAACTTAATGCTGAAATAAGTGTTGTGTTATTTTTAAAATAAACAATTGTAAGTAAATATAAAAATTACGATTGAATAAAAATTCAGGACATAAGAGGAATCAACCAACTCTGGCTACTGCCTACTTCACCTTTAAAGCCTTGTATACTTGTGCACCTTCCTCATCCCATTCATTAATTTCACCCTATATTCATTTCTTTTTCCCTTTGCCATGGAATGGGTCTATTTGCATTCTACTTCCCTTTTCATAACTTTTGGGGGGCATTTGGAATAGTCTATCAGTTCTACCCAGAGTATTTTCCTTAAAATCCATAACTAAGCTCCTAAAAAACATCTGTGCAACTTGATTCCTCACTCTTTGTAACTGTGGTGCTTAGGGACATGGTTTAGAGTTGGACTTGATGATCTTAAAGGTCTTTTCCAACCTAATGAGTCGATGATTCTTATCCATTGTGACATATTCATAAACCAGATTGTGAAGAATTTGTTGCTGTGTGCTCAGGAAGATTAAAAGGTGGCTGAAGAGAGCAACAAAGCTTGTCTACACACAGCAGCTGACTATAAATAATTTTATAATGCCATTCAGAATAAAGCTCTTGCATTGCTAGTAAGAAAGAAAGCAAAAATATGGCTTTAAATTAATCAAGATAATCTAAACCAACAGCTTTTGTACTTTAGTGAAAATTCAGAAAGCTCAAAACTTTCACCAAACTCAGCACTGACATTCCATATACTTTCATTGCAGTGAGCATGAGGAAGCCAGTACACATTGATATCACTGAAGATGTAAAAATACCTGTTAGGAGGCACAACATAGAGCTTCCCACATCACCACTGCATATACAACGTATGCCTAATTTAGATGACATCCAGAACAGGTACTTGTATAGGCTATAGTAAAGTTATAATAAAGTCCTGGAAAAGGTATTTCTTGTTGGTGTTATATCTGGGCTATTAAGTAAACATAAATATACCATTCTAAGATGAAGAAGTTTTACAATCACTCCTGGCATTCCTGTGATACTCCTTCTATGACAGAGTAAATAAATGTATTCTAAATAAAAAACTGCACAAAGCTGAGAGTTTAAAAAAAATTCTCTACTTAATGTCGGGTACGTACACTAAGTTTCTCTGACAGAGCTGGCTATTCAAACAGCCTTTTCCACTTACACTGTTTTCCCATTCAACTTCAGACACCCTAAAGTGACTGACTCACTCAGTGACTGCTCATAACTGCTTAAGAATCAGGTCTGTTTAAGATGTGTGGAAAAATATTCTTATATAATTTTGAAATTAATACTCAATGGTTTTAATCTTATAGATCTTATATCTCGTACATCGTAGGCTGTTTTTTTTTCATTTTACAAGGTTACAAAAGCAAGTTTTGAACAGCAGAAGGCAGCATCTCTCCAAGAAAATAAAATACCAGCATAATGTGAGTATATCGTTCTCTCTGATGTAAAGCTAAAAATATGCAGCAGTGACTGCACTTTTAAGTGATTTTTCAAAGAGTGACCCAGTCTCATGGATGCTGAATTGTGAAGTCTTCTTTAAGGCTATATTGATATGTTGTTTGCCTGTCATGTTTTATATCCATTCCTACCATTTCTTACATATTTCTCAAAAAAATCACCTTTGTGGTCTAAGCTAGTCACAAAGGACACTCTGGGAAAAAGACTGAGGCCAACAGCAGAAAATGAAAAATAAGATGCAGAAATGTGAAATGATGAAATGTGAGCAGCATAGACAAAAGTTGAATCTTTAAGAGGAACTTAAGTACAAGTCTTAGTGGATACAATTGTGAAGTTCATGCAGTCATTGAGGTTACAGTGAAAAACAGTCTCTAGATGGATTTTAAGTGGTTTTTCTTAAGACCCATTCCACTACTGCATAAAAAAACCAATTAAACAAACAAAAAATATCCCCCAAAACAAGTTAGTAATTTTGTTAGAAAACACTTAGTTTGGGTAGCAATGTAGCTGTAGATACAGTGACATTTCATGAGTTTTGCCTTCGAATTTCTACTTGTGTTCTGATCTGCTTGAAAGAGCATTGTTGGTATCACAACATGTTGGAGTTGTCTCTTCAATAGAGTCAATTAATTTTCATTTTACTATCTAGGAACCCAGTCAGCAGATCATTTCTAGCACATTACATTACATTAGCACATCTAGTGCTAAAAATGTATTTATACCCATCTGTCCTCAGGATAACATTTGTGTGCATACTTCAGCTTAAAGTAGGCTCTTAGGTGTTTCCCTGAAATAAGCTGTTATTACTGTATGATTTCCATGAAAAAATCCTATCAGAATAAATGAAACTTTTCTCTTGCTGTTGTATATGTGCAGAGGTGTAAAAGATATAAAAAGGTTTGATTACTTTGAACTTTATGCTGACATCAAAACATTTTTGGGTAAATAAAATGTCTCTCTGCTATGTTTTGTCTAGTTACCACAGGTAACAGAATTAATATATGCTGACTCTAGTATGAAATGTGAAGACAGCACAGCAAGGGCTTTTAGTGCCTGTCCATTGTCTTCTGTTTGTTGGTCCTCTAACTGTACGCAACTTTCAGAAGAAAATTTGAGCACAAACCGAATGGGTAACACTTGGGAACAGACCTATGAAGAGAAGCTGCAAACCCAGGTTTGATGAGTATTTTGTCATTTCCACAGAATTATTTTAAACTAACTTTCATTTATTTGGGGTGTAAAATTAGTGTAGTGGTGAAGATAATCGTAAACAATCAGCATTTCTTGTAGGCTGGTATTGACAATGAATATTCCATATATAGAAATGTACTTATTTCATTGTTATGAAATGCCCTTAACTTGAGCTGTTTTTCACTGAGCTTCCAGTATCACTAATATCTGCAGAAAGAGAGATAGTCACATACCACTGCCTCGCTTTTGTTGCTTGCTTTTAAAGTTGGCTTAAAGAAAGCTGAAATGTATTACAGTTATAAATACAGCTTTCTTAACTGTACAGTTGGTGTAACTGGGTATAGTTATAATCTCAGGTGATCACCGTGACCGAATTTGTAATCATGCAGTGAGTAGCATAGTTGTTACAGTATTAATTTCTTTCCATGGAAGGATAATGGAGCTAGACCTCCTGGAGGCAATTGCAAGGTACATAAAGATCAAGAACGTGACAAGGAACAGCCGTCATAGATTTACCAAGGCCATACTATGCCTGTTGAACCTGATTGCCTTCTGCATGAAATTACTAGCTCTATGCATAAGAGAGAGCAGCAGATATTTACTTTGACTTTAGGAAGGCTTTTAACAACGCTTCTCATGGGATCCTAGTAGCCAAAATGGGGAGGTATGAACAAGATGAGTGGGTAATAAGATGGGTAAAAAACTGGCTGCAACCATCATGCTCAAAGTAGTTGTCTATTGGCTAAAGTCTAATTGATAACAGGTTAATAGTGGCAGGAATCCTCAGAGATAAATACCAGGTCCACTACATCTTTATTAGAGACTTGTACAGTGGGACAGTGTGCACCCTCAGCACCATAACAGGTTCATGTGTCACACCAAATAGGCAGAGTGATCATTATGTTAACAGGGCTGCTGTACAGTGGAATCTTGGCAAGCAGATGTCCACCATGTTTAACACAGAGAAACCCCACACATCAGGTTACTGAGTAGGTAGCAGTTTTGCAGTGAAGGGCCTGTTTTGCAGTGAAGGGCCTGAAGGTATTGCTGGGTAGAAAGTTGCCTATGAGTCAGCAGTGCGCCCTTGTAGCAGCAAAGGCCAACTACATAGAGGGCTGTATTAGAAAGACCATAACCAAGCAGTCAGAGGGAAATATTTCCCTCTGAGCAGCATCTGTTACAACACATCTGAAATGCTGTGTCTGGTTTTGGAACTGCCAGTACAAAAGAGAGGTCAACAAACTGTAGCAAAACCAATGAAGTGGCACAAAAATTTTTAGGGGATTGGAGCACGTGATGACTGTGGAGAGACCAAGCAAAGAAGGTTTGTGTGGCCTGGGAAAGAGAAGGCTATGGAGATGTGGGGTGAACTAACTGCTGTCTTCCACAGTTTAAACAGTCTTATAAACAAGGCAGAGCCAGAGGTACTCAGCAAAATGGCAAGAGGTAAAAGTCGCAAGTTTCAACAGTGGAAATTCTGTTTGAATGGGACAAAATATTGTCAGAAAAGTAGCTAAGTACCAGAAGAGGCCATCCAGACAGGTTGTAGAATCTCTGTCCTGAGCAATCCTGAGCAATCTGGATGAATCTTGAAGCTGGCCCTGCTTTGAGCAGGTTGGACTATACACCTCTTGAGATCCCTTCCAGAAAACAGCTTGCCGTGATGAATTGATCTTCAGTGGAACTTCAGCTTGTTACAGGCTTGTTACCATGGGAGGATGGGGTGCTCAAAAGACATTTTGCTTAAGAACAGTAATACATAAATATGGAAAAGTATGAGTTATATAGTACTCAGGCTGTAAAGAGATGTGGGCTTCTACTGTAAAGATAAAAATAAAAAGAGTAGGAAAACGTGTGTTGTTTACAAACCCAACTTTAAAGTTTTAAACACTATAACTACTAAACATATTCAGAGTTTGACAGCTTCTACTATTTTCTCAGCCAGGAAATAGTTCTGATCAAGACCCTTGGGTTACAGAACCTCCAAGCCAGTGTATTTTCAGAAAGTCTGATACAGTGCCTCAGGAACTGTTAAGGCCATTGCATAGGTAGGTAGTGATTTTACATTAATGAGAGAAATAACAGTCAAGTTCAAGTAAGAAAAATACTAAGATAATCTGAAGATTATTGCTACCTGATTTTTCACTGATTTTGGTGCTTTTCAAACAGAAACTGAAATGGAATGGAAAGACTGAACACACCAAGCTATTTAAACTTGCTAGAAGCAGAAAAATATTAATTTTAAGTGGGCCCTTGACACCATGATCTATTTTTTGCAGCATCACAAACATGATGATGTTATAGGATTCACCCCAAGCAAGAAGCATGGATTTGCTAAGAAGCCACAGGCAGGGAAGCTGCCCTGCTCTCATTAGTTCTGGCCGCTGTTGTTGATGACCTTGATGCTGTACTCAGTAGCAACTTCTCTAGCAACTACAGGATTCCATGAACACAGCATCTTAATTTTTTTTGTCCATATGTGATCCTACTAAAGCTTTTTTAAAAAAACCCAATTGTTTCAATAATACTTTTATGAGAATATACACTTTGTTTCTGAAAGAATGGATAAAAATCTAGAATACATTACTTTTTGTATATGCTTATTAAAAATCTTTTTAATCACAGAGGATTTAGGCCAGACTTGTTTATACAAAACATTTTATTTTAGTTTCTTTCCAGGGCCTACTGCCTGGGATCTAGGGGTCTCACAGGGCTCATTTTTCTTTACTCTTTTTATTCTGTAAGTAAGTCTGCTGTCTGGTTGAAAGTTCTTGTCAGTCTCTAGCTTTGGCTGAATAGAGCCATAAAAAAGCCGTATGTTATTTTACTGTTCTGAAGTACCTACAGCCTGTTTGCCTGGAGAGTCAAGTAACTGATAAACTCACTGACCACATGATAACTAGGTGAATGCATCAGCTTCCAGTCTTAGCCACCTTAACTTTCGCTATTCTCTTAGCTTCTCCCAGCTTTCTCCAGCAAAACCTAAAATGAGGATAACCTTCGCCTTGCTATGTATCTTGATGAATTCCTGATGAATATCTTTACATTAAACCCTATATAACCTCATCTTGCCTACATCTCCCCTTTCATTTCTCCAGAGGCCATCAGGCCTGCACTCATCTGCTTATGGCACTTCCATTGCTTCTCTGCCCATTCATGGCTCACTAACAACATCTTTCCAGCTGATCTTGAAATCCATTTCTTTGTATCATGCTTGATTTGTTTTCATCCATTGTAGCCATAAATTCTTCTTGCTCAAGAGCTGGTAGTTCTCCTGGGAAGGGAGTTCCTCTGACTGAAAAGTAGAGTACAAGTTTACACAGTTGTTTAATGTAATTGTAACATACCAATGATACAGCCAGTATGCATACATCTGAGAACTGTGGCACCTCAAGATCATTAAATACTAACTAAAAATTTTAAATGTTGCATTTCTTCATCTGCTACCAACTTTTACCTAGCATTACAAAATGTTCAGCTGGAATAAAGAAGGAGCCTATGAACTGCTTCACAAAGTGGTTTTACCTTCCTCACATAGATTTACCCAGGTTTCTCCAGAAACAAACTCTAGTGTGTTTTGCCTTTTAAAACTGTTCTGGGGAGGTTTCTGTATGAAGAGGACACCACTTTCTCATTTAAGTTCTCTAGGATCTTCATCCAGTTCCAAGTATTCACTGATCAAACCATTACAGATTTGTTTTCCTAGTAAAAGTTTTCTGTACCTTATAGCAGTTTTAATAATATATAGCATTATTTAATTATATTACATAGCATTATTTATAATTATATGCAGTTATCTTTTATAGCATTATTTATTATATTATTTAATAATATATACCATTTTAATAATTAATAGCATTGTTCCATCTATTTTAAAGGGCATTTTTTTGAATGGCCTTTGCCAATTTTCTGTGCTTCAGGTGCCTCTCAATTCTTTGCTCAGATTTTTCTGAAAGGTCAGTCACCAGATCAAGCCTAGAAACAAGCTGTGAGAGTATTAGGAGCCAAGTTAAGTGAAAGCATGGCAGCTTTTGTGCTAATGATGCTATAGCAGCATCTTCCAAACCACTTCTATCAGAAGTGGGCAAAACAAAATGTCTGACTGGCCTCCTGACACAGGAACAGAAAAATCCCGTGCCAAATTAGGGTTACTGCTCTCAAGTACAAATGGAAGTCACTTGCTAAGGAGACCAGGATTCGAGCAGTACACAGAGTGTATCGTAGGCTTCCAGTACAGGAGAGAACTGTAGTCTTGAAGAACAAACTATTTTTTGTGAAAGAAGAAGCTGTCCTCCTCTTTTCTTTCTTTTTTTTTTCCCCAAAGTGGCCTTCTTTGGTCAGCTGGTGGAGCAGCAGTGACATACTGTGGCTGATTTTATAAAACCACACTTCCGTACTCAGGAGGGTGTGCTCCGTGTCTTGGTGTTTGAAGACATCATGAAACAGAAGCCCTTTCAAATCAATCTTACTGTAAATTGGAAGTAAAATACAGGAAAGTTTATCAGTTGAAATAATGTACGTTTGGGACAAAAGTGTGATGGTCAGTAAAGTCTTTGAGATTTTTATCATCAAGTTATCATAATTTGTCATGTTAACAGTATTTTGCTTATTTATGTACTGAACAAACTGTTCTTTTCTACCCCCCTCCATGTCATTCCGCAGGCTAGACTATATGAATTTTTCCACGAAAAATCCAGTGATAATGACCAAAAATGAATCAGAAGACAGTGAAGGAATAAAAGACGTATTGTTTGATGTTGTGAAAAAAAATTCAGAAAAAAAACCTAAACAAGATGGAAGTGATTGTTCCTTTCTGGAACTGTTTGAAGATGAGAGCAAACCAATCAATATTAATTCTCCCACAAAGCATTTTAATCTTTTTGTTAACCAAAGCAGCAGTGACATGTTTTTCATGGATCCTGATGATAGAAATGAAATGACCAATAAAAACTATCCTTATGATGCTAGAGAGGCTTATCCTGCAACCAATGAAAAAAAAAGTTCTGTAGACAGACACCTTGAAGGCATTTTCACAGCTCCAGAACAGGTTTTACTTAAAAGTAACAGTGTCTTAAGTGCAAGCTACCAGAAAAGCCTTGAACTTCATAACACTCACCTGCAGGACTGTCACGAGGGACAGCAATGCTTCATAGCCTCTGAAGAGAAAGGAACACCTTCAAACCTTGAGAAAATTGGTGCGTGACAGTACTTTAAGGATGTATATTCTGGGTTTCATTCTCTTTTTAAAGACGTATGTTTTCATAACCAGAGATGTGTCTGCCCTGACTGAAAAAAATGTCATGAATGTTCAGGATGCAGTAATTCTATTTAATTCTATTTAAATTCTCTTTTGAAGTTCACAGAAGCATTTATTTTCAAATTACATTTATGCATTTTAAAATCAAAGGTTACTTTTCTTTTTTTCTATTTTAGAGACTTCTGCTTATCACCATGATCAGTGGATTAACTTGCAGGAGAGTGTGCAGAATTATTCAAGACAAAAAAGGTGAGTGCCACAGAAATTATCAATCCCTTAACTAGTGATAGCTTCAGAGATGTTGCTGAATTGAAGACATCCTAAGAGAACATGAAAGCAAAATTCTAGCCAGTATTACTAAGGACTAAAGTTTTCTCAGTGGAAATAGTTGTGAATAATGTGAATAAACTTGTGCTCAAGTAAGCCCTTTGTACCACTGTTCATCTGGCTATAAAAAGTACAGAGAAAGTCTGCTTCATGGGACAGTTTTAAGTCTCTGAAGCTAAGCTGCTGCTCTGACTTGCCCTCTGAAAGCCTTTGTCTCCTTCCACTGGCTGCAGTGGAAGCTAACATCCTCCGTCAGCTAAAGTTAGCAGGTGTGAGTGCCCCATGTTTTACAAAAGTCTGTTTTATCCAAGACTCTGATTCATAACACCTTCCATTTTACAAAGCAGCAGCACTATCTTCTGTCATCTCTCATATTAGATTTGCATTTCAATGTAAACAAATTTTATGAAAAACAGGTGACTGGTGTTAAATCTCAGGCTCAGAAATAAGTGCAATGATTTCAATAGTGGGAAGCATTTCAGACAGAATACAATTTGAAAGACAAAAAAGTCACCAGTAATGACTTTAATTCAGAACGTACAGGAGAGGAGATCACTTACCAGGGAACTCTGTGTTTGCATCCCTAAGTGACGACGAGTCTGTGGGAGAATCAGCCTGGAGACAGAACCAGCTCTTTGGATTTGAAGAGGTAACTTTTTAAAGAAAGAGATGCATTTTTTATCAAACCTATTGTTTGCATCATTAGAAGGAATGTCCACAGTAGTTAGTAACTGAATATAGCTTCACTGGATTAACTTCTCTGGAAGCTTCTTTTCTGCCATGGTGTATATAAAGAATCCAGAATGAACATCTTCTAGCTAAGTGATTTGGATAGACAGCCCATGATTTCATGTCCATAATTTACATGGCTTGATTCATACCTAAGCTCGTATCTGAAATACATTGTGTAAGTAAGTTACCCATTAACCCTTAGGATCAGATTCTGCAGGCAGTGCTCAGACATTATATGCAGGACACTTCAGTATTATAAAGGAGCTTTATGTCAGCATACATATAAGTAGTCTTTTAGATATTTTGCCTGTAGAAGTCACCCAGGTACATACAGTGTTGCTCAGGTGTTTTGTACCTCTTAAATTAGTTTGCAGTACAGTGCAGTGAGTCCTTTATGTACTACAGAAACTGAATGTTCCCCACCTAACCTAAGGTGCTGATCCAGCTGAACCCTCACTATTAACACTTCATTATTTTTAAAAGTTTATAACAGCCCAAGAGAAGGAGTTCAGAGTGAGTTCAAGTCTGCGCCAGATGAAGAAGGGTTAGTACTATTTATACATTATTAATTACAAAATCAGGTTTTTCTGTACATGTGAAACTGAACCAGTGACTTGTAAAGCCAGGGAGAAGTGTTCTGATCTTTTCAGGATGTTACATTTGATGAGGGTTTGTTGTTTTGATTCATGCAGCACTGTATAAAGACAACTAACATTAAAAGGTAACTAAGAACTATCTGTGTTTGCTTTTCCTTGAAGAGACAAATCCAGGTTAACTAACTCCTCTCTGGCGAGTATTACACACATATTTATTTTACCTTGTCCCATTTCTCCAGAGTTGTCTGCTAAACAGAAAAACCAGCTCTAAAAGTAGGAGTAACTGCTAAAAACCCTATGAATTAATCCAAAAGAGAGGTCAAGAATATAGATCTGAACACCAGAGCTGAAGTTTACTAGCATAGCCATATAGTAAAAGTTCCAAGTAGATGCCAGTAACTTTCTATTCCTGAAGACATCTGCTGATTGGAAGAAATCTTGGATGTGTTTTCTATATTAATTAATATCTTCATTAGATGTTTGACATATGCCATTTTACTCATCATTCCACATGTGGAAAGAGTGAGGGGAGTCAGCAGGGAGATCCCACGTTTGTATTTGCTCCCTCAGTAGCAGTAGGGGTCAGCTGTGCTGCTGCATTTCAGAGCAGGTATCTCCCAAGGGCCACGAAGAGAAAAATGTATAACTTACCTGGCAGCCAAGGTGTGCAGGGAGTTTGCTACATTCTTTACCTGGCCTTGCTCTGCAGTCCTTCCTGCTTTTCAGTTGCACAGTCCTGCTGCTGGTGCTGCAGGCTGCTGATTAACAGTATGGCTGAAGCTTTGGGGGACCTATCTCACACTTCCTGTCAAAATGTGCTGTCCTGAGAGAATTGGCTATTGTCAAGAATTAGATTGACCTCACTAACACTTTAAACAGTATCTTGAAATTGCATCAGATGCAGTAATGTTTAATTTTACGTGCTGTACTTGAAAATTGGATGTTTGGGGAAATTTTTGGTGAGTTGGTAACCTTTCCTTCTATCTCATTTTTCAGATGTGGAGTCATCACTCAGCAGCCAGTCTCCCATTTACTCCCCAAGGCAGACAGAGAGCTATTTCAGCTCCAGTCCTGACATGGTGCGTACTGCTCCTTTATGGGTTTGCAGGGGTTCATTTGAATAACACCCGTATTTCTGAGTGCATTTAAGGGTGGGTATAGCTGGAATGTTATTTATGGCTTTATTTTGTACAAAGCAACTTCATGTGTGAGGAAGACAAGAAATTATAAGCTGTAAGTTTTCCTAAATGGTTTATCAGACATGTGGTCTGGCTCTGGATAATGCTAGGGCAAATTACAGTAATATCACTGTGGGAAGATGCTAAGCATTTTCTTGATGTATAGCTGCCTTACATTATGTGCCTCAAGCTGCACTAGGGGAGGTTTAGCTTGAATATTAGGAAAAATATCTTGACTGAAACGTTGATCAGGCATTGGAACAGGCTGCCCAGGGAAGTGGTGGAATCACCATTTCTGGAAGTGTTCAAACACCATGTAGATGAGGCCCTCAGTGACATGGTTTAGTGGCAGACTTGGCAGTGCTGAGGTAATGGTTGGACTTAATCTTAAAGGTCTTTTCTAACC
>JBCJKH010033508.1:7537-21265 GCA_039877255.1 Loriculus beryllinus
CCGTATCCTGGGCTGCATCAAAAGGAGCGTGACCAGCAGGTCGAAGGAGGTGATCCTGCCCCTCTACTCTGCTCTTGCGTGACCCCACTTGGAGTATTGTGTGCAGTTCTGGTGTTCTCAGCATAAAAAGGACATGGAACTGTTGGAACAAGTCCAGAGGAGGATCAGGAAGATGATCAGGAGACTGGAGTACCTCCTGTATGAAGACAGGCTGAGAAAGTTGGGGCTGTTCAGCCTGAAGAAGAGAATGCTGCGTGGAGACCTCATAGAAGCCTTTTAGGACCTGAAAGGGGCCTATAGGGATGCTGGGGAGGGACTATAGGGACATTAGGGACTATAGTGATAAGACAAGGGGTAAAACTTAAACGGGGGAAGTTTAGATTGGATATAAGGAGGAAGTTCTTTACTATTAGGGTGGTCAAGCACTGGAATGGGTTGCTTAAAGAAGTTGTGAATGCTCCATCCCTGGCAGTGTTCAAGGCCAGGTTGGAGAGAGCCTTGGGTGGCATGGTTTAAGTGTGAGGTGTCTCTGCTTATGGCAGGGGGGTTAGAACTAGATGATCTTAAGATCCTTTCCAACCCTAACTATTCTATGGTTCTACAATCCTATGACAAACAGAAGATGTTGTCCAGGACGCAGTGCTTGAAAACTCAAGTTCTACTTATGTTTCCTTGTTGCTGCTGATGTTTATTACACACCACGCAATAAATATCCAAAATAAAAATTTTTCTTCCATAGCTTGGAAGTTACCATTTTTTAAAGTGGAACTATCTCAAAGAGAAATTAGTAGTTTGCATCAGTTTTAAAACAGGGTTATAGCTTTAGGATTGACAGCAGTTTGAAAGTCCTGTCTGAGATTCCTGTCATCAGCAAACACCCTAAATGTACTGGCTCTTGGCTACTTACACGTCGTTCCATCTGCTAAGTTCACACTGTGCCAAATCATAAATGAAGATGTCTCCCTCGGGCATAGGAGTTAGGCTGTGATTGGGATAGACAAGCAATAAACATAGCACTGAAAATGACATCTCTATTGAAAGATTTTCTTCTGTGCCAGCACTTAGTATACATACACTTATTACATTGTTTATACAACTGTTGTACTATACCTATTGACAAACTGACATGCCCTTTTCCAGTGAAAATGTTGGGTTTGTTTTATTAAGGGTCCAGCTAGATGTGAGAATTGAAATAACAGCTGGCTGCTTATGAAACTTTATGAATCCCACTGACAATCGCAGTTTAAGCTTATGTTATTATTCATCCAAGAATTTTTTTGTCTTTGTATGTCTCCTGGCATTCTTTTTTCACAATAGATAAATGTCAAACTCCTAACTAGGCACCATGAATAATCATACGTTAAAAGAGAAAACTGAACTGAATCACTGTTCTTCTATTACTGATTTAATCAAAAGCTTTCAGAAAATATTTGCAAATTATGAATATGGCTACCACAGAAATGATGAAACATATGGTAAAGTTCATGGAACTAATGACAAAGGTAATAAATTTGTAAATAGTGTTGTCTATCTTGAATAGTTCTGAATGCATGAATAAAATAAGCGTATTTAAATATCAAGTTTTATGCATGTAATTCTTTCTATAAAAATATGACAAGGTGTGACATACTTTTGTTAAAAAGCTGTGAGTAGTACCATGGTTTCTGATAGGCATATCATAATTTTTCGCTAAGTCGAATCACTAAATATGCAATAAAGGAAAAATCTGCTCCATGTAACAAAGAAAGTTAAGAGGATAATTTCACAGGCAAAAGGCACTGTCCTTAAACAAGGAGCTGAAATTCCTAAAGTCAAACTTTATTACTATAGACAGATGATACAGAAAAATCAGGGGTGACTTTACAAGGTTTACAATAGAATTATAATGTAGAAAAGCTTTAAGACGTCATCCTTTGTTTCAGTAGCAATCCTAGTAACACAGAAGACACCAGTCTGCTTATCACCATCCTGGTTGCATATAGCCTCAACAGTCCAATTCAATGTTTCCAGCTGTTTTGCATCAGATTTTTGTTCAGGTGCAGGTTTTTGCACCAAGAAACACTAAAAGTTGTTTAAGTCTTCATCCATAGTTTGAAACAAATTAAACACACATTTTGACAGAACACCTTCTTATCACAAATTTTCATCTGTTTTTTTGCAGTCTCTCAGAAACACCAAAATAAATTGATAACAGGATATGATTTTATACCTTTTATGTGAAACAGTGAAGATACAGCAAAGCTGTGCTTATCCCAGAGATAAAAAGCCAGTATTCTGGATATGCTTTTAAATCATGTATTATTTCATCGCGTATCAGACACTGTTAAATTTAAAACAGACCTATCAGTAATTCAGGATAAATTTTAAAAAATGTTCTCCTTTCAAAAGTGGGTAACTGCGGGAGCTGATAATGAGCATCCACACACGATCAACGTGATCCAGCGCAGCCATCTATTCCTCCAACCGGCAGCCGTTCATTCCTCCAACCGACACACTTATATACCAGCAAGTTCCTGTCCACACGCTATTTTTCGCCCTCTGACTGGACCCCGTATCTCAGTCCACGCACCTCTCAACTCTCTCTGATTGGTTACCGGCCGCTGTCCACGCGTGCGCCAGGTGATGAGAACGGGTGGCGAAGTTCCTTGTTCAGCCTCCGGGTGTCGCCCTTCTCCTCGCTGGTTGCCGTTCAAGGATGAGCCGAGGTCACGCTGCTTTCCAATCCTCCCCAGTGAAGACTGGGTTGCTGGCATGTCCATGTTTTAGAAGAAACTCCTCTGCAGTCTTCTGCCATGGAGTGAAAAACACTTCTCATCAATATAAGCAGTAACAGAGAACTGTTAGCAGTTAGAGATGTTACTGAATTACTTGATTTATCAGACACTATGTATGTCAACCAGGAAATACAAGAAAGTCAAATAAAACTGCCTTTATGCAGACATAAGCCAGTGGTTGTTTAAAAAGTGCTGATCTCTAGGCAAGGAAGTGGAGGCTGCATGAAAAATGAGGGCAGAGTTCTCAGAGTCAGAATAATAAGAAAAAATAAGGTCAAAGACAATAGCAGCAAACAGCCTCATGACACCTCTCCAGAGCCTTGTATGCCAGAGGTCCTGCTCATGCTGCTGTCTCATTACTGCAATTGCTCAAAGTGTCTATCAAATATTCCATGCTTCATATAAGCTACTTGCATAAGATAAAACACTAGCGTTTTAACACCTCAGTAATAAAAGGATTTGGCTCTGAAAACTCCAGTCTTGTTTTGCATTTAACATTCAGTATTTTCAGTACTCTTAGTGTGACACTATCTCCTATGTCAACTAGAGTTGACAGCGATGTATTCAGTCCTAGGGTTAGGTATAGTTAACAAACTACGCAAGTCTGTTTTATTACCTGTCTTTCTAAAAGTTCATATTGACTCTTGTATTCAGCTGTCTCTTTAATGTTAGCCATATGTGTACAATAACCAGCTAAAGCACAATCAGCCTTGGAAAGTCAAAAAACAGTTACAAAGCTGAAGATGAGCCTGCTTAGCTGACTTTTGCAGCAAGAGATGGTGTGACATCTGTGCCGTCCACTCAAGCACGCTTGAGTTACCACTATCTTTTCTGATCTTCATGGGGTCTGCTACAACAGTAATCCAGACACTGTATGGCTCTAAGTTTAGATGGCTACTTTTTGATTAATTTGAATGCAAACTGGAGGGAAAACAGCTGTAGAGCAAGACAAGGCAATACATGGCTTAGTGCTGCTGCAGCTGACATAAGTTAGCTTGGGTAAAAGTAGAAACCTCCTGTTGATTGTGTCCTGGTTTTGGTTGGGATAGAGTTGATTATCGGTACCTAGTTGCTGGCAAGGTTTAAACTGGGATGGGTGGAAAACCTTTTAGTTTAAAAAATTGAGGAAAACTATGTCTCTTAAAGGGCTATAAGAAATAAAATCTTGGGGAAAAAGGTTCTTAATTGGGATCAGATGGCCAAGTGTTGGCCACATACAGAACTGCGCAACAACCTATGGATACTGCCCATAGCTGACAGCACAGGTGAAATCTCCTTTACATCAGGTATGTAAGTCTCCAACAAAAAACACTAGCTGGGGTGATCCCATACTTGAGTGAGTCAAGGGGTACTAATCAATAGATTATCATGTGTACTTGATGTGTGCCTAGGCAGATGTGTGTGTGCCTGGTAATCTGAAGGTACTTATAGTGGGGAAGTATATAAAATAGTAGAATAGTTAGGGTTGGAAAGGACCTTAAGATCATCTAGTTCCACACCCTCTGCTATGGGCAGGGACACCTCCCACTAAACCATGCCACTCAAGGCTCTGTCCAATATATGAAGGTACTTTTGATGATTGTTAAAGGGAAATGCATTTCCTCTGTTTTTGTGTTCAGTTTTGTATGGTATTGCCATGCTGCCTGGGCTTCTTATCTTCTTGGTTTTGGTCTGTTATTGCCCTGTGCCTCACACCCTTCTGGGAGCTTGGCTCTACTTTAGATGGAGCAGAATGTAATAGGAAGTGTTGTTATCCCTGGCTAACAGATAAGGGAGTGAAGCAGAAACTCAGTGACTTCTCCAAGGAGCTGAACTGAACACACTTCTGCCTCAACTGCCAAATTAAGGCTGGTTTTTTTAATCAGCTGATGAATTAGAAACTTAATCACTCTTGACTCAGCCACTTGGTGAGTTCTGTTAGGAAAAGAAGCATGGTGGGCTAACCCCAGCCAGCAGCAAAGCACCGGCACAACCTACTTCGTGTGGGATAGGGGAGGGCACAGGAAGAGTCAAGTGGGCAAACTTGTGGGTTAAGCTAAAGACAGTTTAATAAGTGGCTATGGAATAAGCCTTTGGCCAGTTCAGGTCAACTGTCTTGGCTGTGCCCCTTCCCAGCCCAGTCCCAGCTTACTCACTTGAAGGGGCAGAGTGAAAACTTGAGAAGACCTTGATGCTGTGAATCACTGCTCAGCAGCAGCCAAAACACTGGTGTGTTATCAACGCTGCTTTAGTCACAAATCCAAAACACAGCACTGTACAGGCTGTTGTCAAGACAGTTAACCCCAGCCAAACCCAGTACAAAAAGTTGGAGATTTTTCAGTTTGACTTCCTCTTGCATCTGCATCAAAGGTCTTGTTATGATAAAACTTAAAGCTTATTTTTAAGACAGAATTCCTCTAACTTCATGTCAGAATAGTCAATAATGCTGTAGTCAGAGCAATCACATGGAATATGGGAGACTCAGATTTAAGGTCCCACTTTGAACTTGGGTACCTACCTGTGAATCCTCTGTGTCCCATTTACATCCTGTGGACAGTAAACTTGGGCTCCTGTTACCTCAACCATTCATCCTGTAGATAGGAAGCCTTCTAAAACAAGCCGTGTTGAAATGAATGTGCTCAATGAGAACTAAAAATTGTTACAAACCCCAGTAATTTTATTGACAACTTTCTCATCAGAACAATTATTTATCTCAGCCTCTTACCTACGCATAAATCTTGAGTATCTCTACTCCTGTGCTGCAGATGTGAGGCACAATATAAACATTTTTTACAAGACAGATACTAATTGATCCTAATCTATTTATTGCTATATTGACTGCTGGTACAAGCTGTTCCCAGTATAGAGTCTATGCAGGAAAGCCATGAAAGGATTGAAATAAATAGAAGTTCTTCTGTGCCTCCTGGGAATGCATTTGGTGACTACCAAAACAAACAGTTAGTGCAAGTAGTTAAAGGGTTTAAATTGATCTGTACTGTGTTTAAAGTTAAGGGGTTTTACCACTCTCTGCTTCTTCATTTAGAAACCGTATTTCCATTTGTTTATGTACTCATTGAAATATGAATGTTTTAATTTTCTATGTAAGTTAATTTTATGCTGCTAAATCCCTAGGCAAAATAATGACATTGTCAAGTGTGATTCCTGAAATGTATGTTAAAGTAATAAAAAGGTGTGTTAGGGGGAGAAATCCTTTATTTAGGAAAAGAAGAAGCATTGAATATTAATCACATGATAGCACTAAATTAGCAAAATAGTCTCTAAAGGATTTGAGTACTTCATTCTGATGGATGAGCCACTTGTTTAGTACAAATGTACTAGAAAGACGTAGGAGAGCTATGGTAGACATAATTTCTCTTATGGAAAACTTTTCTTATTAAGACCAGCTTATTATGATAACACAGTAAAATTATAAACAGCTTATATATCTTTCACAAACATGATTAATTTTCCCTAAATGAGTATAACCTTAGTTAAGTAGTTCTCCCTCAGAGGTATGACATAAAATGCCTTCACAGGCTGAATTTAGACCAAATATAAATTTAGGCTAAAATTCATGTATTATTACTGAAAAATTACAGGCGTGGGCCAAAATTTTTGACAACAAAAGACAAATCCCTTATAATTTCTGACAGTCTTTCTCAAGGGTGGAACTAAAAAGTAATTGCCTGGAGGCAGAGATGAAGAGGACTTGGCCCTGCCTTCCAATTCCTCTTATCTTCCTTCATTCTCCTGATTACTTACGGGTCTGTTCTTTAACAGGCATTTTCAGGTTTCCCCTTGGTTGATTTTCTTTCTCCTCCAGTTTGAGAGAGGGAATTAGAATGCTAACGCTGAAGGAGGGGAACAAACTGAGCAAATCTTCAGCACGGGACTTTTGCCATTGCACTGTGTGAGATTAGGAAGGTGCGAAACAGGCAGTTTAGCTAGCTCCTGCTCTGTACACCCCAGCATGCCAGCTGAAGGGAACTGTCTTGAGTTTTAAGACTAATGCCGAAGCATTTAGAACTGCATCAGTAGCTGTATGGTTGAGTTTGTTGTATTAACTTTTTAAAACCCATACATACATATGACAGACAAACAAGTCTGGAAAGATGCTGACTTCCAGACAATATGCTACAACTAGCAGTTGAAGCAGAACAAATATACACAAATAATGTAAAGGTAATTAAAACATTATTCAATAAATATGCCTGTGTTCTGCAAAGTAGAACAGAGTCATGTTCAGTACGTTTTGGTAAATTGAGTTAAAGCCTCTTCCTGAATTATGGAACACTTGTCTGAAAATATAATACGTAAAATCAGTGATCTTCCAGGATATTACTATTTGCCATGGTTTAATTAATGCAGTCCAGAAATGAGAGGCAGTCTGCAGTGCCCTTCAACTTTAGCTGAAATCACAGAGCGGACTTACTGCTAACGATGTTGAAGGATCATATAGATAATAGCAATGTCAATTGGCCTTTGGCAGAGAAAGCTGATAATGTTCAAAGACTACATTATGAAAGTTAACTAGAAGATCTTGGGAAGCCCTAGGGTGTGACAGACTTAAATCCTGGCTTGTGCTCAAGGAAGATACTCTGGCAAAGGATACCTCTCTAGGACATGCGTATTATATGACTTTTCCATTTCAAAAAGTTTATTTTACCAAAACAGAATCAGTTTGCTGAACCTTGGGCTTCCCTGAAATAGAGAAATTTGTAAATTAATATTCTGGGGTCCAAGACAGACCTTTTAATGATCCCATTGTAATGGGTTTGCATAGCAAAGTTTTGGTGGTGCAGGGATGATTTCTGTTTGAGCCAGGAGGCTCCAAAGACTAATTTCCTGATGTTACTCATCTAAGTCCATTCTTTCCTGTCTCTTTCCTGCTCTTAGTTCTCCTAACAGCAACAACAGGCACAGACAAAGCAGCATAAACCCCACTATCATTGTCATTTGGAAGGTTTCGTGCATGGTGAAGCTGGATCTATTTTCAGACAACAGAAAAGATTTCCTTTTCAAGAGAAAGAGAACTGTCTGGTAGCACTTACTGCTGGTGGTGGTTAATCCTGAGAAGGGAAAAGCGAGCCTTCAACATGTGAAAAGTAGCTTAAAAAAGGAACCCTTTTTCTGAAACAACTTTTGTGTAGAAAAAGAAATAATGGGCTTTAATTGCAGTCAAGATGCTTTAAGTTTGACATTAGGGAAAAAGCTTCCTAATAGTAACAATTTCACAGCTCAGCTTTAGCAGCTGATGGATTTTGTGGGATTTTTGCGATTTGCTGCTTTAACAGAGGAACTATTTCAGGATGATTTTTTATTATTTTTTCTTTTTGTATAGTAATATTTCAGTCCTTTTTCCTACAAATTTCATTGTGATTCAAATTTTTACATCCCATGTAAACAATTTTTACTTTTTCACCACTTTCAGAGAATTAAAAATAAACATTGGCATTTTCTGAAGTAAAACGCTTCCAAGTGGAAAACTGAAATGGCACAGGTTAAAAATGCTTCAAAGGTTTTGATGTTTTCTGGTGGAAATATCAATCTATATGGGTTCACAAATATTTTTGTTGTAAACCAAAAGATGAATAATTTTATGGATTATTTCAGTAATCTAGGGAGAGTTACTCAAGTAATTTTCTTATTTTTGCTAGGTTTCTTTTGTGTATTAAAAAAATGAGAACCGCAAAGCTAAATTAGTCTGTTGAAACTGCACTTATTCATGCTCAAGATGTTTCACGTTTCCTATAAATCACAAATGTGTTTTAATTTGAACAGTTATTGCCTGTGCCTGATGCTATCCATGTTTATAATATCAATATAAGGATTTACAATGAGTCTCAACACATTTTTAGTCTTTTTAATTGTGAAATACTTAACAGCACTGACACTTAAAATAACACTATCAGCATTAGAGTTAACAATACTGAAATTAATAGAGTAGTTGAAAGTTTCAGAACATCATCGTTCTGCACTTTATTATAATTTTAATAGAATATTATTTCATTATGGGTTTTCTATCATCTGAACTCTCACAAGAGTGCCCTGAACAGGAAGGCTGTATGCGGTTGAGGTGTGAATCTTTTCATCCTAACTTGCTACTGTAATTCTTACTATCAATACAATAAAAAATATGCCCAGAAACGTTTTGAAGGCTTACATAAAGAAGAGCCAAAATGTCCTACATATCTAGTTTGGATGTCAACAAAACCTTATCAAAACATTTTCTTCATAGTGAGTTTCTTATATCTTAACATCCATACATTAAAACTAGTAGGTTCCTCTGGTACCAGGAATGAAAGCAATGTAGTCATTTGTGGTTTTCTTCCTATGTCAGTCTTGATCAAACTTCACATCCAGATCTCATTTTAATCCCTTTAATAGACATTCTAACTCTACCCAACTTTTAACAAGAGAAAATTACAACTATTATTTGCATGAAACTCACAAATATTGACAACTTTGAAAAGAATTGTGTGTTTTCCTCCGTGAAGGCCTGCTCTTTATGCTGCAGGTATTCTCTTTGATGGATGATGCCACAGGGACAGTTTTGTTTTACCATAACATATTGCCTGTTAAAATAAATCTAAAAGAACACAGAGGTCATACTGAGCTGGTCCCCGATGTCCCTATAGACATATGTACAGACAGGTGGTTAACGCAGCCTCCTGTCCAAAACAAGATCTGGAGGGAGTTCTCCTTATTCATGACAGATGGTCAGCTCTTCTCAGAGATCTCTGAAAATGTTTGTTGAAAACATTAAGGTAAGATGGAACTGGGTTCTTTTGGCACAAAACCACTGCCCACCTTTCAAAGGTGCTTTTCTTGGGCTTTGAAATTAATGTCCTTTTTGTGGAAAAGCAAATGCAAAGTGCTGAGGATAGAACTTGGGCTGTTTGTGGCAAAAGCAGCAGATTTTGATGATATCGTATTATGCTGTGATGTTGCCTCTTTTCTGGCGGCAAAGTTGCTGCTGTTTGGGAACAAAGTACAATGTGCACCTGCATCCATCATTCACAGAGCTCAGACAAAACCTCTCTTCTGCAGCAGCATTGATGCAGGGACAGTGAGTCCCTCCATCTCAGCCCTGTTTATCTGGCAGCAACACATGTGTCTTGCTGTAATTACACTTTGCTGTTTCATGCAGTCTTTCACAGGTGCTGTAGCAGCTCCTCATCCTTCAGCTGGTCGCTTCATCAGAAACAGGGAGCAGACCAAGACCTCCTGTGCTTGTTAATTCTGTGGAACGCAGCTGATACCATTGCTATGACAGAAGTCACTTGCCTTAGGACTCTGCTCAGCTTGATCATATTATTGACCCGAAAAAGATGATGGAAAATAACAGATTTAACTTCTTTCCTCTGTGGCTTACAGCAATCAAGAGCAGCCCAGAATCTTGTTTCCCCCAAAAATCCCAGCAAATTATATGTATGGCTATATATTGTCAAGCAGAGAGTTCCCATAATATGGTAGACCTGTGGGGTAATAATGGCAAGGCCCATTTCATGGCATCTATATAAGATTATCGTTGTATTTCCACTGAGATTATCTGCTTGCACAGGGAGAGAATGTAGGTACAAAAATGTCTATGCTTAATTTTCAACGTGACACAAGAGACAGACTGAAAATACTTTCCTTCATAGCAGGTGTGGATACATAAGACCCTTTGTGTCTTTAAGTCTTGTGTTCTGGTATAGAAATGTCTTTTTTCAAGCCTATTCTAAACCCACTAAAACTTAAAGATTGCTTTTTAAAGACATTTTGCTCTGTTGGCTTCTGCACAATGAGCTTTCAGTGTCCTTGTAAATGCAGAGGCTCTGTTAAACCAAGTGAAACAGACCAAGTTTGACTTCCTAGAAAAGTAGATTCCTGAGAAACAGCTGTGACTTTTCTTAATCAATGGAAATTTCTAAGTGAGTTTCAGCACATGGCTGCAACAAACATATGGGCCAGCAGATGATTAATATGTGCATATAGGAACTCTCAAGAAATCCCTGTTGCTCTGTTAGATGAAAACGAGTCCCAGCGAGCATCAGGCTCTATTCTGTGCTAAAATCGTTGAATAAATAAAAGTCAGTTTGCATGAATAAAGTGTGTTGGCCCCAGAAAGCTATAACTGTTGGTGTGCACAGCCTTAGCATTAACCTTATTGATTTCAGTCTGGAGAAGTTTAGCCTGTGCTTGAAAGGTAAAATAGGTGTATGCTGTTGCTGCCCTAGATACACATGTCTAAATAACTTCTATTAATGACTGAATTTTTCCAAAGGAGTAAATCCCACCTAAGTTGTTTTCTGGTAACAGTTTAAAATCCTGACATTTGCAGGTTACTTTTCACATGTACAAACAGGAATTCTGCCCTAATTCTCCTATTAATTTAATTGAGGAATTGTCAGGTGTGGTCCTCAGCAGGATTCCGTACGTATTTCTATTTGCAGCAGCAGGCAGAAGGGCCACCATTTTCATGTAGTGTGGAATTTTCTGTGTCCTTGTGTCTCTCTGAGCCATAACATAAAATGCATGGTAGAAGTTAGTAGCCATATTTCAGGAGGTCACTGTATTTATTTATTTATGTTCTTTTTAGTGGAAACTCTGGTCTATGTGCAGCAGTGTTGCATTAAATAACTCTTTAAATAGCTCAATGGTTCACATTGAAAGAAACATTTTGTATTACAGTAGTAATTAACACAGGAACAGATTAAATGCTTCTGTCTTCAGTGTTAGAAGTCACTTTCAACATTTTTGATTTTGTCACCTGATACATCCAGGGGCATTAATGAATAGAAGGACTCCAGCTACCCATATTCAGTTATTCTCCATAGGTACAATTACATTTTTCTTTTCATAATGCCTGGTGTCCCATCTAATGTTTTTTTCAAAACTGTGATTTAACAGAAAGGTGGCAATGTAAACGTGTCAAAATGTATCACATGAGGAGATGTATATTTGTTGTGACTCAAAATATCTGTTTCTTCTCGCATACTTCATATGAGAAATTTGATAATAGTGAAAAGTTGCAAAGTTGCAGAATTTGAACAAAAGATAAAGTAATAAAACTGACAAGCTTACTACAAACAGCAAAAAGAGATGGATGTCGGTTTTGTCTAATCTCTGATTATGCTGTGTCTGTTCTGTGTTTACAGCCTCCATAACAGCGGAATGGAGGTCTGTGATTTTTATTTTTCAGAGATACAGCAATATAGCATGGAAATTCCTTTTGTTAACCAAATCCATGCCTTAGTGTCTGGTGGAAGGGAGATGGATTGTTGATTGTCTGTCTTGTTTTTAAGGACTGAAATATTCTACCCTGTTCTTTGCTTTAGACAGTGTCATGATCACCTTATTATAGACCTGAGCCTTTTAGACATGCACTGATGTTCACTGAGGAGTTATGTTGTATGTCTTCAAACACAACAAACTTTCTTGCATGCTCCATTCAAGACATACATGATTCTTTTACTCAAAAGCGGAGCAACACTCCTATTCATTTAATTTAGACAGAAGAAAGTTAAGAGCTTCTGAAAGCCAGTTATGAAAAATTTCAACTTGGACAGTCAAAAACAATACTCAACAGTTCAAAGTTAACCAGCTGATATTATATATTTAGCACATAGTTTGAAATTACTGCAATACAGTAGAAAATATTAAAAGAAATGCTCCATTTAAGGAAATGAACCTGTAAATGAAATGCAAATGAGGCTGATAGTAATTGATTATTAGTGGATTGCCACTATGTGATTAGATATCAAACTTGTTATTGTTTGTCATTTGTATCTCTGAAGTGGTGGAAAGAAAAATACTATGTGTTTAATATGTCCCAGTTTGATGCTCTCTATTTCGTGTATCCCAAATATATTGTTAATATTGATCAACGGGCTGTTTTTACACATGCTTATTGGGTTCTCAAATTAATTTGGCATTTTGAGGTCTCATTGTAAGCTACACGTTAGCTGTACAAAGAAGGAGCTACACATACTGCAGGGCCTTGGAAAACATAAAACAATACTCTTGGCTTTTATCTTTGGATGAAATAGTCTCCTTGATAGCAGATGACAGAGCAGGGAGCAGGACTCGTCGTTCCCCATAATGAATCTGCATTCTCCAGATGTGCCCTACTGTTGGGAGCATCTGATTGCCTGAGATTTCCAAGCCCAGCAATCATCCTCCAGGAGGACAGTGTGTTTACAAAGCCAGCAGTGAGAAAAGTGTGGCAATGCTAAAACCAAGTAAATCATACACACAGTGCTGCTTCGTATATGTATATTGGATATATGCTGTCTGATCCAGATAATAGTGCTTAATATTTTCCCTTATTACACTTGTTTTTCCGTGAGCACTGAATGATTTTTTAAAACACCTTCAACTTGCTAAAATATCTGTAACTAGGATGCAGATATATTAAAATATCTTAGATCAAAATATTGAGTAAATAACATACTTTATGCCCATTAAGCTGATTAAAGAAACCACACTTGCCTCTGTAACTCGATAGCAGAGCAGTTTTCCTGCATTAAAGCTGCTTTCCTAGCTAACATCTGTTAGGAAAGCAGATTTTTTACCAAACGACTCTCCTGCTAAAAGATTTAACTAAATTTTTATGTTTGAATTTATAAATCATTAATCACAGAATCATAGAGTTACAGAAACACAGACTGGTTTGGGTAGGAAGAGACCTAAAGCTCATCTCGTTCCAACCCCCCTTCAATGAACAGGGACATCTTCAACTAGACCAGGTTGGTCAGAGCCTTGTCCAGCCTGGCCTTGAATGTTTCCAGGGATGTGGCATCTACTACCCCTCTGGACAGCCCTTTAAGTACTGGAAGGATGCTCTGAAGTGTCCCCAGAGCCTTCTCTTCTCCAGGCTCAACAGCCCCAACTTTCTCAGCCTGTCTTCGTACGGGAGATGCTCCAGTCCCTGATCATCCTCGTGGCCCTCCTCTGGACTTGTTCCAACAGTTCCATGTCCTTTTTATGT
>JBCJKH010033509.1:0-21553 GCA_039877255.1 Loriculus beryllinus
GTGTTCAAGGCCAGGCTGGATGAGGCTTGGAGCAACCTGGTCTGGTGGAAGGTGTCCCTGCCCATGGCAGGGGGTTGGAACTGGATGAGCTTCCAGGTCCCTTTCAACGGAAACCATTCTAGGATTCTATAAATGTTCTAGTTCTGGAGCTGTGATGGACACTGATGTTGCTCCTGTAGTGAATTACTTGTTACAAAGTTCAGATCTACTTTTTTAAAAACCTTTTAGGCACTTGATTGAATGGAGCTTTTTATGCTAGGTGAAGAGCTGTGTATTGAAAGTGTATTTCCTAAGTAGGTAACTATGCACTGTAGTTATTACTGTTGAAACCTCTTTCTTGAATAGAATACTGAGCTTTAAATGCCTCACTACAAAACCTTATCCAAATAACACATTGACCTGCCAGATACAGCATTGCAGTGGTGGCTCTAGTAATGCAACTTTTAGAATTGAATTGGTAACAATTATTATTTGTCACACATGGTACTTAATGGCAGTTAGATATACATGTAAACACGCTTCATAGAGTTAGTAGTAATTCACAAATCTTGCTTGTATCAATGCTTTACAAAACATACTATGGAAACCTACTAAAAGTTGTTAGTTACTGTGTCTGAATGTAGTTGAGCTATTACTCTGCCTTGAGCTGGGTGTTTTGTATATATTATTTGGCTAATAAGCATTTGGTAAGAACTAGATGGTTTGTTTTGAATGTGGCAAGTCGTTAATCAGAGCTTTTTAATGCTTCAGCTGAAGGTTCAAGTTGTACAGATTTAATGCAATTTATTTAGCTGTTACTTTGAATCTGTCCTAGTAACAAATATACAATTGCTGTAGTTCACCTATTGACAAATTATTTTTTTCTTAAATACTACACCAGAGAATGCCTGTTCTATGTTGGCAGGCAAAGCCCAACAGCAATACAGGCTTGAACCTTGTGGCTTCCTCTTACACTGCAAAAGTATGTTGCTTTCCTTGGCTGAATTTCTTACTCACAGTTTCTAGAGTTAACTAATAAAGGAAGCTAAAGGCATCAGTGGAAATAATCCCTAGCCAGTGGAGTCAAGCGAGAGTTGTGTAAATGTGAAAGTATTGTTATTAGTAACCATCACATTTTCAGAACAGTAAGGGCTTGACAGACAGCTTTGGAAAAAAACACCATGTCTTCTGTGGCATGTATTTGATTATCAAAGGAAATGGTGTTCGTTATAAAGTTTGCTGTTGGATTTTTAAGATCTCTCACTACTGGTACTCTTACTGAAAGCTTAGGGGAGGATTTTGCTGAGGTCTTGGAGTGCTTCTTATGTCATAGAATCATGGAATAGTTAGGGTTGGAAAGGACCTTAAGATCATCTAGTTCCAACCCCCTGCTGTGGGCAGGGAAATACCTTTGTGCTTTAAGTCTTGACCAGATCCAGCTTAAACCTGCTCTGTTTCCTCTTTCTTCCTCACCTACTGCTATGAGTTTTACTCTGGGTTAGATCTTTTTTGCTGTGTACTCACACAAATGCTTCTGCCTGTTCAAGAGGACCTGTTACAGGAGCAGCAATGTCTTCAGGTGTCAGTGCAGGACTGAAGAACATATGTACCAGTTTCCCTATCTAACTATCATGTCCTTTTCTGTCAGAAGTGCTTATATTTAATTTTTTATGTCTTAAACATTATTAGAACAACTCTAGGATGTTTTTATTATAAATCTAAATAGGAGTGTAGCATGGTTTCTTTTTCTTGCAGACTTTCCTGTGTTTTTCTTTTCTCAAAACCAGAATCAGCTTGCCTCCTATCATCTTCATGAATGATTGATTTAAGGCTGTGCAATAGAGAGAACCTTTGAGCTTCTAATGTTAAAATAGATTTTTGGGGTTATTTCACTTCCTCTTATGAGGAAACATCACAGTATTTTAACCAATTTCTCTTCTTGTGAGACAGATGACTCTAGCAAATCAAATGTACTTTGTGGTCTACCGTTTGGGCTTAAATATCTGTACACTTCAGATAAGAGAGCATGAAAGAAGTAAGAATGCATCTGAAAACTTGGAAACTATGCTTTTGGTTTTGACCTTAAGAGAAAATGTTATCCTTTATAAAATTCAGAACATGGGGGGTAATTTTCTGTATGGTAAATGGAACTGATAATCTGTTTCTGATACCAGCTTCGGGTATGATATGTTCCTGATAACTGGCTTCAGATACAATTGCTCTGTCTTAATGCATGGAGAATTAAAATTACAAGCTTGGCTCTGATCTTTGTGTGAAGTAGGAAATTTCTGACAATTACCATACTGGAAAACAGGGTTAAAAAGACCAGGAAAAGGGGAAAGTTTTCAATGTCCTGTTCAGTGGAGAGAGAGAAACTCAGAGTGATTTAAGACTCCTACAACAGCAGTGCTCTGTGCTTGGTCCTCTGGTTTTTCCTGTTTTTACATGCCCAGATATTTAAATAAATAAATGCCTATGAGTTTAGCCTGTAAAGCTGCCTGTTCATAACAGAAACATGCTATGAAGCCTGCTCTGGTTGTTTAGTCTCTAAGAAACCTTTTTCTGGTGGTAGAATGTGGGTTATTCAGAGAAATGTGTTAACAGTGACCTCCATTTCAAACATTTAGTTTTAAGAAAGAGCTAAATGTGTACTTGCTGTTACTATTACAGATCCTTGTATTTAATACCTGTTTTCTGAGAAATAGTTGTGTGGATGTTGCGTTTTGATGATATAATGTGACTGAATGATTCTTTTTTTGCAATGATGTGATACAGGGAAATAGTTCTTGCATTTTGTTGCAAAACAAACAGAAAACTGTTATAGACCTGTTATGTCAGGTGGTGATTTGAGGTGAAACTGCAGTATGAGGAAATTACTAAAACATTCTATTGGTTTCTAATTAACATATTATTTGTGGCAGAAATATGATGGCTCAGTCAGATTTAGATCTAAAAGAGACTGCTTTGAAAGAGGATCTGAAGTTCTACTTCATGAACCCATGTGAAAAATACAGAGCAAGACGTCAAATACCATGGAAACTGGCTTTGCAGATTTTGAAGATACTTATGGTTACTACACAGGTAATCCTTCCTCTGCTTTTACTCTTGGAAAGCATAGCAATGATGTGCAGGAGAAAGAGGTCTGTGGTTCTGGGCCTTTGGCCATCCCTGGATATTTATTATTGACTTGAACTTCCTGCTTCAGTCCAGAGAGAAAAAAAAATACTAGGAAAGGTGTGTTGAAGGGGAAGAGTAACACAAACTAAATTGCAAAAGCTTCCTGGAGATTTTGGGACAGTATTTGACCAGGTATTTTTCTGGTTTTAAGATAATACTTTAAAGCAAATGATGCAAATCATTTAGTGGTAATCACTAAATCCAACACTGCTCAGGCTTGCTGTGACAGTATGTTCTGCTTCCTGTTACGTTCATAGAGTAGAGTTTCATTGGACTGTTTCAAAAGTGGTATTTCTTGAAATCTAGTCAGTAACTTGAAAAGTACATGTTCAATGTACATGCTATGGTTCAGTGAAAATGCTATGGTCTCTAGTGATGATGGGAATGACTGGGCTGAATCAGGTGTTTCCCTTGCTTCTGTCCTCAAATGATGCATTTCAAACAGTCAGGTACCTTGCTGGTAGAGGCAAAGAAGAGGGAGTGTTTAAACTGCACTTGTATCACAGTGTAGCTGGTTATTTTACAGTCCACTAAGAAATGGTGACTGGGGATTGAGGGAAGCAAAATGAGATGCATGTGTAGGTAGAAATTACTTTTCTGGACCTTTGAAATGCAGGACTCTTGACATTTGAGTGTTTGCAAGAACAGCAAGTATACAGTTCCTGAAAGCATGTGGAGTTGCAGGGTTACAGTTTTGTGTTTGACTTGCCTGCTACAAGGAAGCATAACTCCAGCTTGGGTGTCCCTGTGTTTTATTGCATGCTCCTGCTTCTCATCTCCCTGCTGGCTCTTGGGCCCCACTTGACAGACAGTCTGTGTTCCAGAGTCTTGACTGGGTTCTCCCTGCAGGTAGGAGTGTGATGCAATGGCCAGTCTCTCTAGGCAGGGCTAGCTAAAATAAGTTACATACACTAGTGCTGGCCCAGCTGTGACCTATAGGCACAGAGCTGCTGAGACCAGGGAGCATGTTAAGGTGCATGGAGGGGGATGAGTTAGTGTGGGCACAGAGTAGGCTAAGAGGGAAGGGTGCCCCATGTTTATTGGCAGCTGTACCTTGGATGTGGATTATTGCCCTCTATTCAAAGACAGGGCAGTAACCTTTATGTGTCAATAATGAGACAAAATACAGCTTCACACAGCTCTGGAGAGGATCAGAACTTTCAGTCTGTCCTGACTTAAATTCCTGGGGGATCACTGAATGTGTGCTTTTTCTGTCTGCTCTCCCAATCTCTCACTATGCTTTGTGAGCAGAAGGGGTGCAATGCTCTGCTGCTTGGCTTCTGAAGGCCACAAGATTTTTCTGGGTTACCACTTAATGTTTTTCTTGTCAGACTTGGGTCTTGCTCAGATGCCAGGCAGGTAAGTAGACAAAAGAAGGAAAATAGTGTCTGAAGGACACTATAGTGTTGCTGCTCTGTAGGGACATCTCAAATGTGAGCTAATAGCAGAAGGGCAGGTTCAATAAGCATCTCTACTTCAAGAGAAGTAGAGATCCCTCAATCTGGAAGACAACTTAACAGCTAGGATATCTGCTTGACTGGAAAGCCTTCTGTCCCAATGTGGGGAGTAAATCTTATTCCAAAACTGTGCTGCAATCCCTCAGGGAAACCCTGCTGAGTATGTTTTATTTCTCTGTATTGCAGCTGGAAGATCCCTGATTTTATTTATTGAATATTTTTAGAGGTAGTAGCTAGAGTGCTGCAGCTCTACTTGTAGCATTCAGTTGGTCATTTTTGTTTTGTAGTCAGCTGAAAATACAAATACTTGATTTAAAACATGGCTGAAAGCATGAAGATTCAGTTTTTAGCCTGAAGACTGCATATGCGCAGCAGAGTTGACATCCCCTTTTCTGTTTCCTGATTGTGACTTTGCTGCACAGCCAGCTTTGCACCAAATGGTCCTGCTGCATGTGCTCTTTTAGCCTGCCCTAGATCTAGGCAATTACTTTCTGGATTGAAAGATGATGTATTGCAGTGAAGGTGTAAAAAATAAGTATGCTTTCCAGTTTTTGTTTTGAATGAAGGAATTTGGATATTAGTGGAGCCTCTGCTGTGGGGGATTTCTAAGTTCACATTTCTCTTGCTTGCAGTTTCTCACTCTTGCTTCTTCTCATCTGCCAGTTTCTTTTGGAGCTTGGAAACTCCATGCACACTAATGGGAGTTTCGTATTTGCTATTAGTAAGCAGTGTAAACTTAGGATGAATGGTTAGCTATTTGTGGCTTGGGATATCCTCATGCTACTATGCCTGTGAATAAACTCTTGTTGCTTGATTATTTTTCAGCTCCTGGGCTCGATTAGTGGTGGGAATGGGAGCATCCATATGGTAGGGTAACACAAATCCTGAGTAGTAATTCTGCTGTCTGTTTCTGCTTCTCGTTATACCCTCCTTAACCAGCACCTGGGTCAGGTGGGTGATGCTTTTTGTGGCTGTGGAGTCCCACATGGGTTTGCTCTAATCCTGTGCCATGCCACAGGTAAGAAGAAGGTGCAAGAATCTGTCCCATAGCAAAGGAGGATATTTCTGGTGTAGCAGGTTGTGCTGTTAACTCTTCTGCCATTTGCATCTTCAACAAAAGTTTTGGCACGTTCCAGTGCGAGTGGTTGGTCTAGGACGCATGAAGGGTGGCAGTGATCTGTCAGCCTAGTTAGCTCCTGCACTGTAAGTTTTGGAATCAGTGCAAGGCTTGGTTTTATGTTTCTCATAACCCTGCTTGTGGTAACCTTTAGTATTCTTATGGCATTAGTTAACAGGTTCTTTGCTCCTGTTGTAGCAGGGTTACAGGTACCTTTCTGTCTTGTGTTTATTACAACTCAAAGCTGTTTCCTAAATATTGCTTTTTGACCAATGTTCAAAATTCAGATTAATTTTCTTTTTTCTTGTCAGCTTGTTTTTTTTGGTTTGAGTAACCAGCTGGTGGTCTCATTCAAAGAAGAAAACACTGTTGCTTTTAAACACCTCTTCCTGAAAGGCTATTCTGGAGTTGATGAAGATGACTACAGCTGCAGTATATATACACAACAGGATGCTTATGATAGCATTTTTTATGTTATTAACCAGGTAAGTGTGTGTGTTTATAAAGCCAAAGCTATAGCTATAAACTCCTGCTAATGTTCTGGTTTTCTGTTTTGGTGTTTCAGTGAATCAGTGAGGAGTCCTGAAGTTTATGTGTAACATCTGTATTTTCATCTCTTGGAGATGAAGCTAAGCCAAAATCTTACTTGGGTAGTACTGAAATCCAGAAAGTTTAAAAAATCACTCATCTTGCATGAACTGGAACCTTTCTTTAGGTCTTACTTTGAAGACCTATGGGGCTGAATATACCTATGCATGGTATTCAGAAAATTCATGCTTACAGCTACACTGAATTGCAGCTTTGTAGTGAGTGCCAAAGGCCTCGGAATGGGGAATATGGTACTTCCAGGAATGTAGAGGCACCCGCCCTGCTTTAGGGATGGTATTTTAAAGAACAGTTCCTTTACAATCATGGGAGGAAAGTGGAGGAGGAAGGGGAAACCTAGGATGAAAATTCAGTAAAAGCTTTTGTATTTAATTGAACATTAGTAGGTTCAGAAGTCACGAGCTGAAAGGGGGTGTGTTTGTGTAAAATGAAATGTATTTTGTGTTTGGGTGTGATGATAAGCCCAGAAACAATTCACAGTGGATAAATGGAGAATGGATTTAAGCCACCATTCATTTTCCCTGGCCTCAGGACATCAGCTCTGACATTAGATTTAAAGCAGTTTTGCTGCTTCGGTTATGCCCAGCAGGCATCCTGGAGCCACAGGATTCTCACAGGCAAGAAGGCTATACCTCCTTCTTAAACATGGCACTCACATGGGGGCTTGCTGTTCCTCTGCCATCTGCTCTAAGCAGAGCCATCAGCAGATCAAATGTGCTGTCTCTGCTGTGCTGGACAAGGCTAGGACTCTTATTCCTGGTACCTTAAAAGAGTGAAGTAGTTTCCTCAGTCTTCCTTTGAACTCTCAATATTGCCACTATTTCTGCTATAAACTGTGCTTGATTTTCTTCCTTGCTTGCTTTGTCTTCCTTTCCTTCTTTTGTAGGCACTAAGGCTGAGGTGAAGTGCAAATAGAAGACAGTAGAGAAATAATAGCTTTATATCCTCAAGAATGAGCCGATGTGTGATACAGGCATCAGAAAAAGGTCTCTTCATAAAATGTCTATGTGTATAAATGTAGACATATGCTTTAAGGAGATTAAGCTTGTGTAATTGTGCTTTAGTGTTGTATGGAGTTCCTAAAGCTTTTTGTTGCTTGTAAGACTTCATAGAGCCTGCCTCCGGGTGAACACTATGACTGGTGTTGCTTTTTGGGGGTTTGTTCTGTTTTGTTTCTAAGGGATGCCTGCTGGGAAGAGCCAACCCTAGTGATTCCTCATCTAAAAGCAAGGCTCTTTTTGAGAATGGGCAGGCAGAAGACATAGGCCTTGGTGTTTTAATTTGAACTGCATGGTTGGTGGCAGTGGTGGAGGGAGGGGGGTGTAGAGCAAGCAGAAGGATATGATGTTACAGAAGATGGTAATAGTGCACAGCAAAACTGGAGTTGTGAAAACTGAATTTATGCTTTGTGTAATGTACCACTGGGGTATTTTCACGCTCTGGGGGCACAGACCTCCCCTTCCTCCCCCCACAAGAAACCAAAAACAAAAACCCCAAACACTCTTTTCCACTTTGAAGAGTGCACAGCTTTTCTTTGCTCCTCTCCTGGGTCCTATTTGGAAGCTTCTATTACAAAGCAGCTGTGTGGAGTTCTTACACTTGTACCGGCCCCCAGCAGAGCCTGTGGGACCTGGATGTTCTGCTCTCTGCCCTGTCTGGGGCTGCTTAGAAATGTATCAATGGGGATTTTGCTCTTCCTGTTTCATGGTGTTGTTTGAAAGTGGCATGCGAGTAACCCAGAGCCATGGGCTCCGCTGTCAGGAGGTCAGAGGCTGAAAGCACACGTGGACAGAGCAATGGCTGTTAGATGCAGTGCTCTAGAGATGTCCTCAGAGGGATGTGGAGCTGTGACTAGTGACTGTTTCCATTCACTTGACCTGCCTTAGTCAGGCTTGGCTTCCTTAATTTACTCTGAGTTAAGCTGATGTTCTTCACTTAGGTCTTAACAGGGTTTGGAGGCTGTACTTTTCTCCCAGGCTGTGTAAATCTGTTGCAAACTCAGCTGTGAGGACTTGAATGGGCACTGAGGCAACCTTTTACATGGAAGTGTGGGAGCTCCTCTTGCAGTTCCTTGTGGATGTGGAGTGTGTGGTAGTTAGTGACTGCTGGGATTGGTTTTTCACCCCACAACATGGCTAGTGGTCTTAATACCCATAGGAAGGAGGAAGTAGGATGACACTGAATGATTCATGATAACAAAATCCATGTTTAAGGGAGAAAAACCAGCTGACCAACTGTTCTTTTTAGGAGTGGGGAAGCGTTGTCTGGCTTCCCATGCTTATTTACTTCAGGCATTTTGGGAAACTGAATGCTTCCTTCAGGGCAGACCAGTGCTGTATGCTGTCTTGAGCTCTTTTGCTAGGTGAGGTAATGGTAAAACCCCAAATGAATTACTAGATGTTTATGCCTTATTTCTCTGTCATCTGTTTGGCTTCTCTTGAGCAACATTAACTGGTGCTAAGCTGAGCTGGCAGGCAGCTGCCTTGCCTTCATGATTGGTCATTGATCTCCCCAGCTGTTGAGGATCCAAGAGCTGTGGGGAGAGCTGTGCCCCAGGAGTTTGACTCACTTATGCAGGACTGGAAGGTGTGACCCCAGTGATCAGAGGATGTATCTTGCTTCCAACAGATGCTGAGGACTTGGGAGGCAAGTTGTGAGAGGGCTGGCCTTGAATGGAGCTCTTTAGTGGTGCTCAGGACGGATGCATGAGTAGCTAATGCTTGGCTTGCTGTAACTTTATTCACGTCCATTTCTAGCCCTTGTTTTTAATTTGTATCTTGCATATGAAAAAGGTGACTTGTGCTGTATTTAGGGTAAGTGGAAAAAGAAAGTACACTCTCATAGGCATGTTTTTGTGTCATGGTTTAACCCCAGCTAGCAACTGAGTACCATGCAGATTCTAGCTCACTCCCCCTGCCCTGGTGGGATAGAAAGAACTAGGAAAAGGTAGAACCTGTGAGTTGAGAACGGTTTAATAATTGAAATAAAGTCAAATGTAATAATAATGAAAAGGGAGATCGTGAAAAAAGAGGAATAAAACCCAGAAAACACAAGTGATGCACAATACAATTGCTCATAACCTGCTGATTGATACCCAGCCCAACCTGGGCAGTGATTGGCCCCTTCCAGATAACTCCCCCCAGTTTATATACTGGGCATGATGTACTGTGGTATGGAATATCCCTTTGGCTAGTTTGGATCAGGTGTCCTGTCTCTGCTTCCTCTTGGCTACTTATCCCCCTCCTCACTGGGAGAGCAATGAGAGAGTGAAAAGTCTTTGATCAGGGTAAGTGCTGCTGAGCAGCAACTGAAACATCAGTGTGTTATCAGCATTGTTCTCAGACTAAAGCCAAAACACAGCCGTGCACCAGCTACTGGAGAAAAAGGTTAACTCTATCCCAGCTGAAACCAGGACACTTCTATGCTCATGTAAAGCAGGCAGCTTAAATTACTCTTGGAGGCTGCCCAAGCTCTGTGTGTGTTCTTTGGTTGCTGGTTATATGGTGAACACGTGGCTTCCCGCCTCTGTCACTGCACAGGGAGCAGGTTTGGTTTTGCTCTGGGGGTGGATTTGATAAGAACTGTGACTTGGATTGTACATAAAGCAATAGAGTTTCAAGTGGTGTGAAAACTTAACACCTTCATGAGATGAATACATCAGATATCCCTGGAGTGTGTATGGTTAGTAGCAGTACTACATTGAAGTTGCTGCTGGGCATCTCATTAAAAGCTGTGTGCTGGCTTGCTGTCTGGCATGTGGGTAAGAATTTGCAGTCGGCCCAGTAGGTACTGGGCTCCCAGTCACTGTCACCAGGATGCCAATCACTACTAATTAATGGCCAGCAGCCTTCTTAGCTTCCCGTGTGAGATCCACTCTCAATTTACAGACTTTATGTGAAAGTAAAGCTTTTTTATTTTTAGGTTTTTAATGTAAAAAGCTGTATTGATACATCCAACTTTGAGATTACAAGTTACTGTTTAATGTAAAAAAGATGGCTATCTCTATCTTCATGTTTCTGTTTTGTTTTTAAACCAGTACAGGCAATTAAAGAATGTATCCCTGGGGACCCTTGGTTATGAACATGAAGGATCAGGTTTAAAAATCTGTAAACAACAGTACAAGAAAGGCACAATGCTCCCTTCCAATGAATCACTGAACATAGATGTTTCTACTGAAACAGGTATGGTACTGTTGTACTAAAAAAGGTCTTGCTGTGGAGTACTTATATTCTAATGCTAAATCAGTGAAGTTTAAAACCAGTAGCTTTTTTCATGGCAATCACATGAACATTACCACTCCTCTTCCCCATTTCTCCCTTGGTTTTTAGTACCTGCCTAGAAATGACAGCTGTGTAGACTTATAGGAAGCTCTTTTCAACTCCTGTCATTAGTGGGTTGTGGAGGTCTCTGGCTGTTTTCCCCCTCTCCAAGAAGCAGGTTCAAATGGAGAATTCTGGATGCTGGTCACTCTGAGCACTCAGTGGCTGGGTGTCCTTCCTGCCTCTTGGAGCTGAGTCCTGGCTGCTAACTGCTCACAAAATAATACATGAACCTGCTTCTGAGCCCACTAACTGGGCCTCTGTATGGATTGCTTGGCTTAAAACTAACAGTCTGCATGATCAGGACTTGCCCTTCAGTCTGATTAGCTCAGTTTTATTCTGTTTTCTGTGCAAAGATTTTAAGGTTACAGCTTTTCCTCTTTACTTTCCAGAATGTATCTTTTTAAAGCCACAGGAGCTAGCTGGTAAGAAGGCTGAACTGAAGCTGAACTCCTCTTTCTTCGGTCTTGAATTTTACAGGTAAAGTGGCATGGAGATTTCATTTCAGCTTGTCCTTTCACATGAATATGGTGAATTCTGACTCGTGCAATTTGCATATATGAGTTTGGTTTGTATCTAATATACTTTTTAAAACATCCAGGCTTATACAGGTTGAAATCTCCTTCAAGCTGAAAGGCATTGCCCTACAGACCATCCATGCCCGTGAATTGCCTGACTGCTATGCATTTCAAAATACTGTAAGTGAATACGAGGTATTGCACTTCCAAAACTGGATATATAAAAACTAAAGCTAAGGGGTAGGCATCATCCTTCCAGCTAGACTGCAAGGGAGAAGCACTTGAACATGTCCTGGCCCCCAGCCCTCCTTCCCAAAGGTTGCTGAAATGGTGGTTCCATGGGACAGTATTGTTTTGTAACATATTCTAGCTGATAACTTCATATACGTGGAAGCACATAAATAATTGTTGTTTTTTAAAGGTTAAACTTGAAGTTTGGCTTCTGAAAAGACTACTTTTTATGCAGTACATGACATGTTCTCAGATTATGTCCACACACAATTTATGCTGACAGCTTTCTCAAAGCTTACCTGACCAACAAGTATTAATACATACTATGTCAAAACACTTAGCAGGATCTGTTTTCTGGAAGGAGACTTTACTAGTCTTGTTTCTGATACACTTCTGTGTTTCCAGATAACTTTCAATAACAGAGCCCACAGTGGGAAAATCAAAATCTATTTTGATAGTGACACTGATATTCAAGAATGCAAAGACTGGCGCATCGTTAGCTCTGGTAAGTATGGTGTGTGTGTGTTTGCATGATAGCAGTGTTATGCATCTCCTGTCACTTCCTCTGCTCTGTAACAGTCTGTCCAGGGAGATACTCCCCATCCTGTTCATCTGCCTCCAGCTTTTAAAACAAGACAATGCAGCTTGTCTTGTGCAAGTCACCAGCTGGGAAATAATTCCTTTTTGTGAGGATATTGATGTGAGATGACATGGGTATCTCTGTTATAGTGGCGTGTGTTAGCAGCAAGCTCTAGCTGGAAGGGAGGATGAGTATGTATGCTATAGTTTTTAATTGTTCTGTTGCTTTGAGATTGCCGAGATAATTTAATGCATTAACAATGGTGAATTCCAAATTCAAACCTTCTACAGCTTTCCTATCTTTCCCTGTAATTGAGGTGTTCTTTTTCTGAAAGTAAGGATTTTATTTTTGTGCCACCTCTGTTAGGTTTAATGATGTGCATGAGCATAGAGTGGTATCTGCCTTGTATTTGTAATGTTAGGGCTTGGTCTGACAGCTAAGAAACGTGCTTTGAAGGCCCTTCAGAAGAATAGAAGCTGTGACTGAGCACTGTGCAACTGCTTCTCCCATGCATTGACTTGCTGTAAAGGACTGTGGTGGGGACTGGTAGTTTATATATATATACAGCACTGCGCTATATAGTATCTTGACAAACAAATATGTCAGATGGTCTGCCTTTTGCCTGGGCAAAGCTAGCTTTTATCTGATAATACAGTGTTGTACTGATATTAAAGTGGTATCTTATAGTACATTCTGAATAACCGCAAAGTATTTTGCCTTGCATCTGTATACAATAACTTCTTATGGCTATCTTTCAACTAGCTGTTCTTTAGTTTATTTTGCATGTAATTAGCAGAGGGAGTGTACATAATTCTGTAATAAAGGTGGTAAACTGAAGTGTTACTGCAACAATTAAGTGTTTCTCTTTATTTTTCTATAGTTAAATCTATGTGATGAAAAGGTAGGGACAATTGATCTGAGTAAGCAAAGGAAAACCCCTCACTTGAGTTCCCATGAGGACCTCTAAAGCTGTGGATGAAAAGAATACAGTATAGAAAGTCAAACAAGTTTGTGATTACAGGTCAAGGAATGAGAAACAAGGCAGGATTTTACTTATCTATTTACTTTTTAATTTAATGATGTTGATACAGGCCAAAATCTGCATTTCTTTTAGCCTGTGTAGTTGTAAAACTGTTGGAGCACAAATGGGCAGGTAAACTTAATGGAAAAAGGAGACACCTGCATTGATATACCCATTTATTGGTTTTATTTTGAAGAACTTGAACATGCTTTTCATTCTTGTAGTCCAGTCTCTATAGCTGTTTTCATGTAATTCCCTGATCAGTTGTGCTTATAATATGCTTGCAGAAAGAATACTTCTTATAACCTATCTATTTATGGGGTGAGAGTGTTTAAATGCAAAATAGGGGACATCTCATAACAGTTTGTGCTTGGATGTGCGAAGACTAACTGTACTTCCTTTCCTTGACTCTACAGTTCTCCAGAAAAACACTCAGTATATTCTAGCCTTTGATGGATTTGTTATTTTAAGTTGCTTTGCTTCTCTCATCCTTTGCACGCGATCTATTGTTCTTGCCATGAAACTACAAAAGGTAAGTTCAGTGCTTATAATCTCCATGCTTGCTTTGCCTGTTTTGTTTGCTGCTGGTCTTGTGAAGTAAAACAGTTTGAAACATAAAGTAGTAAATACCTTGCAGGATGTTGCTCTCTTACTGTTATCCCTGTCTCTAGAGAGGATGTATAGATGTCTGTGGTGAACAGTTGCTAGCTGTTTGTGTAGTGCTGTAATATGAAGTATTTTGTTATACGTCTCAAGGCTGAAAAAAGGAGACTTACAGTTTTCTGGTGTAAGGTTTTTTGTTCTGTTTTATTTTCTTGTTTTTGTTGTTGTTGCCCAGGATTTTACACAAGACTTCCAAGTCTGTGCTCCGAAAAGCCAACATATCCTGCATCTTCAAAACATGAATTTTCCCTTCCTTGCTTCAGAGCAGAATTCCCGTAGAGGTTTTGTCACAATTAACGCTTTAATGATCATCCCTCCAAGCCACCTCTATCTGAAGAAAATGTGAAGCATAGCACACAGTCTGATTCTGGCTGGCTTTTTGTTTTTCCTGGGGCTGGAACCACCCTTTTTCAGTTCTTCTTTTTCTTTTCCCCCAACAATCCCTGATCAGTTTGCTGTCACCTTCTTCCCCATTCACCCTCCTCTGCAAGCTGAGACTAGCCCTGTCCCGCTTCATCTCGAGCTGCTTGCACAGCTGTGTATCAGCAGACTTGGCTCTTCTGGTCCAGATGCTAATGCAAAAACACAAGCTGGTCTCTGAGATGTGCCAGCTTATAACTGCTAGTTGATACAAACTTTGCAAGCATGTGGCTTGTGAGAGTTGGAAAAAGAGTTCAGGATAGGTAGGATATGAAAGCACAAATACTTGTCTTATTTAAAAGCTATGAAGAAGAAATACTGAACAAGATAGGTGAAGAAAATGCAGCTCAGTAAATGCATTGTCAAACTGGTGTCAGGAATAGGGCCATCAGCATTTACTTATGAGCAAAAAGAGCAAGTGAAAGCAGACAGGCAGTGTTGGGTGTGGGAAGTAATATTGTTGGCTGTATTGGAAGTGAGAGCTCTCGCTTTATAGCTCTCTTTGAGTTATTAATTCTCTTTTCCACTGTTTGTTGAGTGGTTTTGCTCTGTTGGAGGTGGACAGAAGCTTTTGTTATCCCCTGAAGAGGGGATAACAAGCCATGGTTAGACTAGTGGGGATTTGTTATGAAGTTGTCTGTTCTGTGGAAACTGGTTGTCACTGGCCTAAAGAATTCTTTTTTCTCCATTTATTTCTTTTGCTATTGAGAATTACTTTAAAGCTATTATTCTAGCAAATACTATACAAAAGAAAGGGGGTATCTCAAACTTGAGTACTGCTACACTACAGGGCAACTGTACATGTTTTTCATCCAAGGTGACCTGTAACTAACACTTAAATGCTTGTCAATAGAGATTTGTGAACTTCTTCTTGGAGAAATATAAGCGTCACGTCTGTCATGCTGATCGCCTTGAGTTCATAAATGGATGGTATGTCCTGGTAATTATCAGTGATGTGATGACAATCATCGGGTCAATCCTAAAAATGGAGATAAAAGCCAAGGTGAGAGTTTAATACTTCAGATAAAATATTGGGCTGGTTACAAACATATATAATGTTTGGGACAAGTGAAAGTGAGCTACTGCAGTCCCTAGTCACCTTGTTTGGTTTTGCTAGTTGTTATTTCTTAGCACTAGTTGGACTAATAACTGGTCTCAGTCACCCTTCCCAGAATCTTTTAGTAAAACCATGTAAGCTCCTCAAACATCTTATTTCCATGGTGCTCACCCTGGTATAGGGCTTGTGGGTGAACAGGTCCTAATCAACCAACTGAAAACACCTAAAACAACTTCGGCTGTTGTTTCTGAGGGAAGTAGCAGTACTTACTGCACAGGGAAACAAAAGTCATTCCCTGGGATGAAACAGAGCTCTAACAGCTTGTTAGAAGCATGACTGTTACAGCTTGTTTTCTTGCCCTGTCCAAACTACAGGCACAGGCAGTATCACCTGCTAGTCCTTGACCTCCTAGTCTGGGCTTGCTGAAATCAGTATCTGTCCATCTGGCAGCTCTGCAATGGAATTTTGGTTTGGGATTTTTGTTTACTTGCCTTTTTTTTTTCCTCAATAGAGCTGTATGTCAATCATTCACATGTTCACAAAACCTTGTGTTCTGGGAAAAACAGGTAGTTAGGTAGTGTGCTGCTCCTGCTTAGTGTGTACTAAAGCTCAAAGGGCAGATGCCCAGAGTGCACCTAACGGGAAGCACTTGACAACCTCCAGCTATATGGCAAGGTGGGGGATGGGGGTAGGAGATCTTGATCTAGATGGATAGCTTGTGCTTATTGTAACTAGCTCTAGCCTTGTAAAGTAAAATGCAAATAGAACTGGTTATAAACTTCACTGGTAGTAAAAATGATGTTCAGGCTCTGGGCAGCTGGTAACCTGCTCAGGGATGTGAATGTGTGTTGCATGGGAAGGGCTGTAGTCCTGAGGCTCGCTTTTCATTTAAATGATGGCTTGTGTTTATCTAAATAGGCAAACAAGCTCTCATTCAGTAACAATAGCTTTTTATAAGCAAAACCTGGGAGGTATTCAAGCTAATTTAATGTCTGTGTTATAATGAAAGGGCTGTAATTAGTCCAGACTTTGCATGATCAAACTTAAGAGTATCAGCACAGATGTGCTTTCATTTGCAGCACTGTTACATTTGAGTGGTCTCAGTAAGTAACTGCAGTTCACTTTGGTCTGATTTTTGTGATGTAGCAACATCCTTTCAATATTGGACTGCCCTGCTTTGTTTGAACTGGTGGAACTCAAATAGCTGTCAAGCTGACATACCTACTGCTTTGTAACTTGACCACCTGCTCTGTTTGGATCCCTCAGAATCTCACAAGTTATGATGTCTGCAGCATTTTACTTGGAACATCAACTTTGTTTGTCTGGGTTGGAGTCATCAGATACCTGGGATATTTTCAAACCTACAATGTAAGGCAGAAATCAAATATTTAACAATCAAAGCATGTATTTATATTTGTCACTTACTCAGGTCTCTAACTTGTGGATTTCTTCACTTCTCTTTTCTTCTACCCTGACTTGTAGGTGCTTATTTTAACTATGCAGGCATCATTGCCCAAAGTGCTAAGGTTTTGTTGTTGTGCTGGGATGATTTATCTTGGCTATACTTTCTGTGGTTGGATTGTCTTGGGACCTTATCATGAAAAGGTATGTCAGCAGTGTTATTCCTTTCCTGGTCTAATGATGTGTAAGCATTTGTGTCTTTAACTCCTAGTTGTAACAACAGAAATGGGTCTTAATGTTTGTGTTTAAAAGCTGTAATGTGAAGAACATGGAAGTGTTTCTCTTTCCACGTGTACCTCCTGCCCTTTTAACGAAAGAACTGTATTCTTGCTTTCACTGTGCACTTGAACTCAGTGTAATCTCCAGTACAAGACTGTGCTTGTGATGAACGGGTGGTCTAGCCAGGTTAATGTCTGTCTGGAGGTTAGAGGGCATAGGTCTGTGTCTCTTTCGCCCTCTTCTGGCAATCCCAGTTGAGTTGGTTTGAGGAGGCGCTGACTAGGTCACTGTTGAAATTTCTGGGAATCTCCTTGGCTCTGATTTTGTTTTTCCAAACTTTTCCTGTGCAATGTAACTCCAACTCTTCAATCTTGACTCATAAAGGGGTGGATGAATGCTTGTCTTGTTTAATTTGCTTCCTGTGTGTGGGTGTGTTGTGGGTTTTTTGTTTGGCTGCTTTGGGTTTGTTGTGCTCTGGTTTGTTTGCTGGTTTGTTTGTGGGGTTTTCTTAAGGTTAATATTGGACTTGTGCCTGTTATGTTGCCTTGCCTGAAAGGTACAGGAGTAAGGCTTTGTATATTCCAAAACACGAGCAAACCAGCTGTAAATCTTGTTTCGTATCGTGTTTTCTTGGTAGATGCAGTATACGACAGCTTGGAAAAAAGCAGATTCCTGTTGTGATAGATGTCCATTAATGAGTTACAAATGTACAACTTCTCATTCTTGATCTCCAGTTATACCCTGTATGTATACTGTAACAGGGGCAAATGCTGAAGTGCCTGCCTTGGCTTCTCATGCCCCCAGAGCTGGGATTCCTCTAATGCAATGTAATTCTGTCCTCTGAGAAATGTAGGCATTCTGCCTGCACATGTTTTGAATTGACGACAGCACATTCTTCTGTGGGATGCTGGCTGCAGTGGGATCCTCTGTCATACTAGAGGCTCAATTGATTATAATAGGCACAGCATAAATACTGTTGTAGCGTCCCTGCAGCAAGTACATTAATTATCTGAGCAAAAGGACATGTGGTCAATAATACGCTTTTCTATGAAAATCGTACCTCTTGCTAAATACCACAGATCAATGTGAAGGGAAGCAGCTGCAGTTGAAGGGTTCTTGTTTCTGTCAGTTCCCCAGAACCCCACTGGGAGGCAGTGTGGCTTCGCGCACAGCCGGGCGAGCCCCGAGCCGCTCCCGTTATCCCGGATGAGAAAAGGGAAGAGCCTTCCTTGATGAGCAGGTGCACAGGAGAGGTCCTTGCGCTCAAAAACGTGGGAATGCCGACGTTGCTCTTCCTTCCTTTACTACAGCAGGAGAGAGGGAGTAGGAATCCCGCGTTGTGTGTTATGTTAGTGCTGGAGCATGTAGGTGAGCTGTCCTTAGCAGGGCGCTTGCTGTGCCAGTGTGTCAAAACCTGTGGGTTGCTCAGAATTCACCTGTCCAAATGTCTTCCTTCTTACCAGATAATGTACTGCTGGGTTTCATAATAGCTTCAACATTATTAATGATAAGCCATAGGTAAAAGCAGACCTGCTGTTCTTGTGCAACGGTATGTTCCGCATTTAAGTATGCGCTTCTTGACATCTTGTTTTCAATTTAGGGCCCCGGTGTAAGTGGGTGTATTCATGTTTCTTCATTGCTAAGAGCCACATTAAAACATTGTGCATTAATTCATATTGTTCAATAAAGTACAGTTAACAAATTAGTATTTGGGGAGGGTGGGGAGCAGAGCAAGAAGGGAAAATCTTCTCACCTGGTGGCTGAATGGAATTTAGCCTCAGGATATATTCCATCTTGGGGAAGTGGAGTTAGGAATTTAAGATAATGTCCTTGAAATGAAACCGTGCTTTTGTTCAGGATATGCTTCAGTAGCTTCACAGTACAGCTGTAGCTTGTACCTACAGCTCAGAGAGGGCTTTCTGAATGTCAGATGGATGATGTTGTTGCAGGAAATTTAATTTAGACCACTTGAACTCTGAAGGCTATATGCTATCTCTAACTGCTTAATACAATATTAATTACCCATACTGCAGTAATGCTGCAGAGCTGGGAAACCAGAGGATGTGGATTCTGTTCCAGCATACCCCTGATTCACTTTGTAGATTCTGTGAAATCACTTTATCTGCAAATAGAATGATATCTTCCTGTGGGTCTAAAATGGATTAAAATTCAGTAATTTCCTGTGGTGGTCAGTTATTGACCATTTTGCCATTGAGCATCAGAGCTTTATTTCTTGATAATAAATAATCTTAAATCTGATGTTGATATATAATGCTTAAGCCTTGATCTTTTTTCTAAATGCTTCTATTACTGACATTTATGTTTTGGCCTGTATGTACAAGAAAGAGTGTGGTAGCATTTGATTGACTGGATTGGTTGCTTTCTATAAGTAAAATTTTGGTTGTGTGTTGCTTGGGTTGGTTGGTTGGGTTTTTTTCCCCACTTTCCCTTTAATCCAGCTGATTGCTCTTCATATTCTAGTAATAATTTTTACTCACTTTCTAGTTTGAAGATCTGAACACTGTGGCTGAGTGTCTGTTTTCCTTGGTCAACGGTGATGATATGTTTGCCACGTTTGCTCAAATCCAGCAGAAGAGCATGCTGGTGTGGATGTTCAGTCGGTTATATCTGTACTCCTTCATCAGTCTGTTTATATACATGATCCTCAGCCTGTTTATTGCACTCATTACTGACTCCTATGACACCATAAAGGTAAAACAGCTGTTTTCTGTTATACTTCTAACCAGTTTGGTACTCGTTAATTGCTCAACACTATAGTACCTAGCATTAGGCATGGTGACTGGTAAGACTATCAACATCTTTTAGCTTAACCTCTGGTGAAATCGGGAGGATGGCTGGGTAGTCATGCAAATGGCTATGCAATGATTGGTTTGGAAAATAATCTGCAATGTGTGTCCCTGTTTATATTTTCTGCTGTTTCACCTGGTTTCAAAAGGGTAACAGCTAATGGAAGTGTGAGTGGAAAGAGTCAGTTTTTATGTCTAGTTATACAGAGCTGGATAAGGCTTGTTTGAGGTGAATGTTTCTTTTCATGGCCTCAGAAGCTGAGGTCAAGAAGAGTTTGCTGGCCTCTCAAAAAACATCCTCTTGGCAGGAGTGTGGCAAGGGCCAAGCAGGTAACTCTAAACTCATTTAGGTGTCCACACTTGCTTAATGTGCTGTTTGGAAACATGTCTAAAAGGAAATATCTTCTAAAAGACCCAGTATTTCTCATTCAAGTTAAAATTGTGCCATCCAGTTCCACTATAAACTGGCTGAAAGGGAAATGAGGTTTCCAGTAGTTATCTTTTGTTCTTGTGCTGTCTCCCTGTTGTGTTCCTGGTAGCTGCAGTAACTAGTGGGAAGGCAATGTGGATCCTGCTCTTTAGTTTGCATCCGTTTCTTCTCTTAGTGTCAGATAAACAGGCTAGCAGAATAAGGCTGGTCTGACATGAACCACACCTTCCAGACCAAGCAAGATCTCCACTCTCCAAGCATCTCAAAATACAACTTGCCTGTCGGTACTTATTGGATGGTCAGACCCGCAAAATGGTGTTCTGCTGTTATTCTTTCCCTCTCAGCACTTCATGTAGATCAGTGGGGAGCCATTTCTGTGTGCTGAGCTGGTGTTATGCAGAGCATTTCTTAAGCATGGCAATCCTGGATATCCACATTAGGGCTCTTCAAATCCAACACTGAGGATCCAGGGAAAAAAGAGCCCAGGGCACTTGCAGTGAGTACAGCAGCTGATGCGAACAAAGGAGAAACATCGCCAGTATGACCTGAGATCAGTTGGTTGGTCTCTTATAAACAGCAAACAAAAGGTGAAGGAATCTGTGAGCAATGCCAATTTTATGTTGTTTAGATTGCTTTGTTCCACCAACTACATGTGTGGTGTTTCTAGGGTGGGACTTCAGTTTTTTGTCAGACAGCAATACTGAACAAATGAACCAAATAGACTGACTTTGACTGTCACAGTCTAGAGGAAACTTTAGAACACCTCATGTGCAGTAACTTGTCATGTGTTGTAAATAAAATGCCTTCTCTTCCAGAAATACCAGCAAAATGGGTTTCCAGTAACAGACCTCCATGAATTTCTGCAAGACCACGGCAGTGCTGGTTACAGAAAACAAAGAACTTCCATGCCACTTGTCTGCTGCTGTGGGAGGTCAGTAGGGTTTTTTCAATGTGTTTTTGAGAAGTACATAAGCTATCTTCTCCCTGTGAAGTGCTGTGTCATAAATGCTAGAGCATCCAGCATTCAGCCCATGGAGTATTTGGATGCTGTTTCTCCATTGGGTTTTGCCTGTTGTTAGATCTCTAGTATGCTGACGGTGCAGGGGTGGCAATTCTGAGCTTAAATGCATGTTTTAAGTGTTCGGTTGATAGGAAAAATACCATATAGAGACTGGTGGAACTTGATGGGAGAACTGCAGAGTAAAACATGGAACTGCCAAGGAGTCAGGAGCAAACTTAAGTCTCGCCTGCTTAGGGTTTTGCTTTCTAAAAAGCTTTTCAACTAGGCTTGGGATAGTAGCAGAAAGTAAGAGTATGTGTTTCAGCCAGGGAGTAGTGCTTAATCCCCAAACTAGGCTGTGTCTGTAAGAAAAACTGGTTTAATGTAGGAAAAGGAAAAGGAAAAGGAAAAGGCAAAGGAAAAGGAAAAGGAAAAGGAAAAGGAAAAGGAAAAGGAAAAGGAAAAGGAAAAGGAAAAGGAAAAGGAAAAGG
>JBCJKH010033514.1:0-10905 GCA_039877255.1 Loriculus beryllinus
TCCAGTCCCTGCCTCAACCATGCCTCCCTCAGCCACTGGCTGTAAAACTTTTTCCCTTTATTGTGCCACCAACTCCACAGCTCTTCCCCAAATTCTATGTTTTCTTTTAATTTATGAAGTTTTTTGTGAAATAAATAGTATTTATTTGAAAAAGGAATGGCTCAGAAAGGAATTAATTGCTTTTCTGCTTTCATTAATCTCATTTCTCCTGGTAGGCATCCCATAAATAAATGGGAGTTAAAATCTCATCACAATCTGGCTGTGCTGGAAACTGGGCTTCTGACTGTTATATTCAAGGTGGAATTGCTACGAGAAGCTGGTAATTTACCATTAATACCCTAATGAAATATTTAATCAGATTAATCAATGTAACTGCATTAGTCAGTGTGCTTCTCAGACTGAGATCTGGTGCCATGGTTTCCTTGTCCCTTTCTAATGTGCTTTGGAGAACTTGATTTATTTATCTCCAGCATCTCTTCTCTTACATCTGAGTTGCTACAGCTGGACTGCAAAATCTGTTGCTCATTGATCAGCTCCAGGGGAAAGCATTTTCAAGAGCTGGCTGGAGAGGAACTAGTGTGTGATTAGACTGTAACCAAGGGTGCTTCATTTTCACTTCAGAAAGTCCTAGATTGGTTGTTGTAACGAGCCCCCTCAGCGCTTTCAATTGCAGTGCAGGGCAAGGCTGAGTAGTGCCAGCAAGGAACAGGGAGAGTTGCAGGAGGACACCTTTATTTCTACATGAATGTTTGTCTATTTTCAGACCTTTCTTACAACAGAATGTGATCTGAGAGCTGCTGGGTGACCTGCCACAGCCTCCCTGGGGCTTGTGGTCTCTGGTGTTGTGCTTGGCCATGTTCCCACCCGGGCTCACTGCTGATACCTTGGGCTTTGCAGATGTGTAGGTAAGATTAAAATAGAACTGGAGAGAGAGGCATTTTTAATGAGTTGCTTTTCAAAAGCAAACCTCAAATCCACAGAAAAGCACATTTTTTTAATATTTTTCCCAGTTTTTCTCCCAACCTGTGTCTCTGAATGATGGTGATGGTGTGGCACAGTCAATATGGTAGTGCACAATACTTCTTTCCAATACAAATGCTCACTGTGATAAGGTGTACTACTTTGCAGTGCAAAAGTAAACAGTAGATTAACCATATGAAATTAAAGGGTGACTCATAGGGACACTCCTTCTAGTACTGACCTGTGCACTATATCATTGTCTCTGGTTTCCCATTACCTGTCAGCAGTTTTCTCTCTGCCAAGGACTTGGGCATCTAGGATTGTACAAACTCTGTTTCACTAGGATTAACTCCTTCTGGAAATAGTTGTACACAGCACAAAAATGCTTGCTTTTTGCTAGCAATCCCCTGAAGTGTGTTGCCCTCAGGGAGCAGTTATCCAGGTCTCCAAGCGGCTCCTGGTTTTCTGTGCTCCTTCTTCCTCTTTCCAGCTAGCCACCCCCTTGGGCTCTCCCTTGCAGAGACTGTCATTGGAAACTGCCTGGTTCCTTCAGCTCTGCTGGCCTCTTTTTGCAGGCTGCTGCTTTTATAAGTTTGTAAGATTTGTATTAACTTTCTTCCCTTAGTCCTGTAGCTAAACTAAGCCTTGGAGAGCTAAGGCAAGGCAGCCAATGTACTCAAACCATAGTTTCTTGGTAGTTGGGCTGCTGGTCTTAGCCTTTAGCATTTTTTTACTTATCTATTTATTTATTTTTATGCCTCTGGGGCTGCAATCCCTCGTGGTGGGACCAGGTTTGTGCCCCTTGGCTCAGTTTGCTGTGCAGCAGCCCAGCATGGGCAGAGCTCTTGTTTCTGCCTGTCTCCTGCCCTCTCTCCAGCTGCTTCCCACGTGCCTTATAAGTGCTTGCTGTTAGCAATGCCATGTCCTTTATCTGCAGAATTGATTTCCTTGGTTAATTTTACTGCTGTGTGTCATGTATAAGCATATGCAATATACAACTTCAGCTACTGCTTTCTTGGCAACTAGTAATTCGAAGTTTTACTATATATTATATTACAGACTACAGAGTCATTGACTTCCTCTGGCTGATCTCAAATACACTTATATCATGGATGAATGAACATATTTTTCAAAGATAAGCCCTGAGCAAATGAATTGGATTTATTTTTAGTGCTGACTTGTTTCTAACGCCCAGTGACACATGAACAAACAATTGCCATCAGTTGTCCTCTTCCTGTGTAGGATATTTCCTTGGGTAGGATAATATCAGTGCATTTAGTATTATAAATCATCCTTCTGGCTTGATATTTCTTCTTTAAAGAAAAGGCTTAGACTCAGCCTTCAGAAAATAGATCAAACCTTCCTTATTTTCATGGTGTCACTGTAGTCAAGAGCAAAACTCATGCAATTTGACTGATTCAAGGACATCAAGGCATGGATGCATTTCCATCAACTGACTTTGCTGAATGTTGGGTGAAGAGAGGGAGAGGATGCTGATGAGTTCAAGTGATCTCCATGCTCTTCTGGGTCACAGGGCACTCAGTCCGCAGGTGCACATCTGCAACCAGAGCTCTAGCTTTAGGCACAGTCTATTTACTGCTGTATATAGGTGTCCTGTGCTTCTGGTCATCCCTTCTGGCTTTTCAGGTCTACTGTATGCTTTTGAAGTTGAGGGACAGTGATACGGCTCTAATGCCATATTCAATGTGTAGGGGCACCACAGCTCTGTGCAGTGGCTTAATAATATTTTCTGGCTTTCTTTTCCACTCTTTTCCTAGTTTTTTACAATACTACTTTGGCTTTTGTGATTTCTGCTAATCACAGAGCTGGCATTTTCTTGGAGCTCTCTTATAACACATATCTTCCAGGGAAAACTGTTTCTTTGTAAATGAAAGCATTTTGCTAGACTCACACATGTAAGCCATAGAAAAAAACATTCCCTTGTGCTATTGGGAATTGTGAACAAACTAGATTAAAATATACCAAAAGCAGAAAAGATTCTGAAGAGTGCATCTCCAGGTGCAAATAAAAACCCAGCCTGCTTAAGGACTGTGATTTGTCACTCATTTGGCCACATTTTTAAAGCAAAAATCAGAAATCCTCTCTGGAGGCAGGTGTATGTAGTCTCCCTACAATGCACTGGCAGTACTTCCCCTGCAAGCTCACTGTTTCAGGTAACATTGTCTTTAGAAAGAGGTAAAAAGTCTGGAATGTGATACCAGAATAGAGATGAGGTGGGATATCAGAGCATTACAGTGCACTCGCAGTTCAGAGGCTCTGGCACGTGAAAGGGGATGATGCACTTCCATGTGCCTTGATGGAAGGAGAGGTGTTCGATGCTTTCTGCTGGGATATGGCCAGATTCTGTCTTGCTCGCCAGTAATCCAGTGGACATCACCCTCCCACAGGGTCTAGGCACAGCGTGTCCTGAGCCTGCAGTTTTGGCACAGGAATGACAAAATTCAGCACAGGGAGTAGTTCCTGGAGGCTTTTGCAGCCACAGCTGGGGCACTGTAAACATCCTTTAGAGCCGTCTGTCTTCCTTTTTTTTTTTCTTTCTTTCAGTAGATCGCCTGTTTTTCAACATTTAGGCACATTGTGCCATATGTTGTTTTTCACAATGTAATGATGTGAGGCACCTTAATGATGAAAAGCTGGCGTCCTTCCCAAAAGGTAAAATAATAGGCACAACTTCTTGCTTGTGATAGTCTTTGCAAACTTGGTGATGGGCTGAAACAGGGACTTCTGCGTTAACAGTCTATCTACTTCGGCTCACAAGGAACAGTGCTGCCACACAAAATGCTGCTCATGGAGCCAGGACATGCAGTTTTGCCACATAGTTGAAGAAGATGACTCTGTAGGGAGCAGCACACAGTCCCCTGTGGAGTGAGAGCATCCTGCTCAGATGCTGGCTACATTTCCCTCTTCATCGAGGGAGAGGGCTGAGCCAAATGACCCCCACTCCAGGCCCTGGGACAGACCTGACTCCCTGCCTTCATACCCTCCCAGATGGTGCCAAAGTCTGTTTGCTTTCCTATATATCATGGTAGGATTATTATAATGGCTTTTTAAACACCCTTCAGAATATATGCTAGAGATCTAAGGAGCTGTTAATAGAGAGCATTTTAAATCTCTCTAGTATTGTTTATGGCAGCCTCTTGTGAATTTGCAATGAAATGATAACTCTGTTGGGGAAATCAATTATGCCAAGCAATTTGTTATATAATTTTTCAATGTATTAATTTTAATTTCAACAGAGAAAAAGACATGGTGAATGCATCTATCATTTTTTTGAACGAGATGGTGTACAATGGCCTCTTGGGACTCCTCCAGTTCTGCAGTCACTGCTATCAATAAAAGGAAAAAAGAAATTCTGAATAATTTCCAAATATGAGACATTATTATAAATTGGAGTGAACCAGTGAATGCAATTACCACAGCCAAGGTTTATTCTCTGTGCTGGGGATGCAGCATCCATCTGGCTTTAGCTGAATGAATTAATGCAGATAACTATTTTGGTAGACCTGTGCACACATATATTTCAACAGCAGGGCCAGAGGCCTTGTGGTTCACTGCTGCTTCATTTGTTGTAGCCAGGTTTGGAAAACTCTGCCCTTGTTTAGCTTCAATATATCATTGAACCAAGGCTTCAAGTTTGCAGTGATATGAACTCCCTTTAAAAAAAAAGTCACTTAAAATGTACAGTTTACTTCTTAACCATGTCTCTTCTGTCTCACACAGGATAACTACTGTGCTTGTCCCTCAGTCTGGATTTGGTACATTGAAAAAAGAAAAACCCCAACCAGCTTAAAATTGCAAAAAGAGACTCTCTATGTCCCACTGATATACATAAATGTTATTTTTAGACCCTCTATTCCCTGCCTTCTGGCCACACAGACTAATGTCAAGAACAAGTAGCATAAAAGCATTTTGTTGGGCTACTGCAAATTTAAAGACTAGTGTAGGCCTTAAACTAATCCCATGGTGTTCTCAGGTTCTTCCTTACCTAGAGAAAGATACCCATTTATTGTACCTTTTAATATGAAAGCAGGGATTTTCTTGTGCTCCATTTTTCATCACTGCGATCATCACTTTTTTATCTTTTGTTCCCCCTCTTTATCTCACACATCTCTGCTAGTACTAGAAATGGAAGGAAGGGAAAAAATAAAAGTTGAAATTTTGTCTTATTATTAAAGTCTACTATTTTATTGTGTGGAAAAGGAAGAATGAATGGTGATGTTAATCTGAAAACCAGGGAAATGAAAACTAATTTGAAATATATTTATTAGCTATTCTATTTCTTCCTAGCTCTGCTTTTGGTTTTTCTGCAACTCCTTCATCCTGCATCAGTGCAGAAAATCACCATGGGCAAGAGCTGCTACAGGACCATGAGTCAGGCTGGTTAAAATGAAAAGCCTTTCATCACTAGCTGATGAAAGCTAATTTCATCTGTCTTCCACGCTACTCACTAAGCATGAGCTATAATAAGCATAAGTAATATTACTGAAGTCTCCTGAGCATCTGAAGTGAACCTCTGAGCTGGAATACTCTCTGCAGTCTCTACTCAATTCCCAATAAAATCGTAAGGTATCGCAGTTACAATTCTAATTGTAATTCCTATTTCTAATAGGAAGGAAAATCAGGCACACATCATGTTTGTTTTCATGTTTCTCTACTTACCTGGGGTGGGCTGAGGGATGCAATAATCCATCCTGCCTGTGCTTTGGTTCCTGTATGGCAGAAGGAAGGAAGGGGTAGGTGGGCAGAGGTGAGGATGCTCATGCCTTGCTCCATTGACTCTCAGCTACTCCTTGCTAATGACCGGTTCTTTTCCCTAACGTTCTTTGTGGTCTGACATCAAGTCCCATACCCTGAGCTCACATGCCTGCCTGCTTTCACACAGCTGCTTTGTAGCAAAATACTCTAAAAGTCTGAGCAAGCTTCACACAGGTATGACCTTCTCTGCTGACATGTAGTGTTTGGGATGTGCTCCAGAGGACGTGCATCAATATTGCTCTGGGCACTCACCCTTTGGGTGTGCTAGGAAGGGTATGCTAGGTCATGCACGTGGTGTGGCCAGATACTGCTGTGGGGTCAGTGGTGGCTATACAAGGCTCCTTGGTAGCCATCAAGTCTCATCCTTCTTTCTCCTGCTCCCTGCCTAGGGCTCATCAAAAATGCATGTTTTTTGACCTCTGCTGCCAATGGTTTTCCCCCACACGTTTCTCTTTGGACTTCCCCCAATGGTTATGGCATATCTAATTTATGAGACTGCTCAGTGATTTTTCTTACACCTTCCTTTTCTCCTGCATTGTTAATTCATCTGTTCTCCCCTCTGCAGCTGTGGAAACTGCTCCTCTTCCCCTGACGAAGCCTTCTCAGCTTTTCTGGCATACCAAACAGCCTTGTGGTTGTACTGGTCCATGGGAAGCCAGAGAGCACTGGGATATCCAGCTCACAGCACGTGCATGGGGCTGGAGGGGTTTGTGCCGGGCAGCACAGTGCTTGACATGGCTAGCAGCAGCTCAGGCCAAGCCCTGTGTCAGACACCTAGCCTCTCACTCAGCCAGAGCTTAAACTTGCAGGTACAGGTCCAGCTCGCAAATTACAAGCAGGGGGAGATGCAGCCAGTTGAGGTAGGTTGTTTCCATGATTTATTATTCTTAATTATTGGACAAGAGGTGCATTAATCATGCTTTGTGCTGTCTCCTTTATTGCTCTGTATGCCACTATCTGAAGCAAAACAGAGACTCGCTCAGGGAGCGGGACGTTGCTGTGGCATGTAGGAGCAATGTGAGATGTCGTGCTCCTTCTGCCCAAAATACCTCCTGTTCTGCCTCAGGAAAACGAAGGGAGGGAGATCCAGGTTCAGCAGGAGACAACAGCGTTGCCATGAGATAATGGGGGAAAACAGCACTTATCACTGGCTATAGCCCCTGAAAGCAGGGACCATGGTAAGAGCACATGGGACAAGCACATAGAGCATGCAACCCATCACATGTGAAAGCTCAAATGATTGCATTTTTTCAAGATATTTGTTAATACACAGATAAAACATGCATATTTAGTTAATATAAACCGTGCGCATTTCTGTAATATATAATAAACATGCCTGTGCATACATATATACATATAGAGGCCATACATATTTATAAAATCTTCAGCCTGATGGTCAATAATCTATTGATTTTTATTTTTTTGCTGCAATCAAAACATAACTGCTTTTGTGATGCTCACACAGATCAAATGCAAAATTATTCAGGTTAATCAAAATTACAGTTGAATGTTAAGTGTTGCAGAAGGCTCTCATGGTACTGAAAAACTGAAATAAAATAGCTGATGAAATTTCATTTAACGATAAACATGGTGCCCAGGAGAAAAAAATAACCTTCATTGTACATCTGCAATAACAGGCTCCAGCTAATATTATGCAGAAAAGTGATCTTTCCTGCATAGCAAAACAAAACATTTCCCTGTGAGGCAGCAGTGCCAGCACATCTATAACACTGGGAGTGATTTTGGACACCATGTCTCCAGGCAAAGTAAAACCTGGGAAGTGAGTGACAGCAGAGACAACCTTGGCTATGGGCTGACCTTTGAATAGGGGCAGAGCAGTGCAGAGCTGCTCCTGTTGGAAAGGAGAAGAGGGAGAAGGAAGACAGGGCTGGTCTGAAATCCCTCCAGAACAGCTCAGTGGGGAAGAGCTCAATCCCCGCTCACCGCTGGAGGCTGCAGAAGTGCCCAAGATGGAAACCAAGACCCTGCCTCAAGAGAAACAGCAGGAAGCAATTACCCCCCTGTGTGTTATTTCTCGTGCAGTGCTGAGCTGGAAGCTCAGCTGCAGGGGACGTTGTGTAAACCAATGCTTTAAAGGCAGTGAGGGAGTAGACAAATTCCTGGGCAAAAGAAGTTTGCCTTGGTGACCATCAGACCTGGAGGTCTGTGTACAACCTCTGGCTCCTGAAATCTCTGCAGAGCCCTGACTGCTGAGGGTACATGTCAGCCTGCTTTGAGGACCTAGCAAAGCTCAGTTCTTATCCTCTTCATTCACGATCTGCTATTGATCCCTTTCAATAAAGGGATTTGTTAAAGGTTTGGAGCTGTGGGGATATTTCTGGAGAAGTTCTTGTTTGCTTGTGTTCTGTTTTATTCAGACACACAGAAGCCTCAAAAACTGGATTTGAGACAGTTCAGATAAGGAAGCTCATTAATTACAAAGCGTGGGAGAAGTCTGATAAAGGTTTGGCTGAACCATGGAATATGGGGCATTCACTTAAAAGTGTGTGCCTTGCTCCAGTGGTTATGGTGAGTGGCTGTGGCTCATCTGCCCCTGTTCCTGCACTGCCACAGAGGAAACAGCAGCTTTCTGCAGGTGCTAGCGAATAGTTTGTTATCTGGGCTGACATTTAAAGCTTTATATATTTTAAAAGGAGATCTGTTTAGTAAACAAGTACTTAAAGAATGAGTGCTGGGAGTGTTGCACAAAGTACAGTTGCAAACAGGCTTTATAGCAGCAATGGTCATAGCACTTTGTTTCTTCCTAATTAACTACTCCTGTTGTTTGCAGATATGTAAAGCAATGATGACCAGACTTACCAGCTTGCCTCAAACACCAGTCTCCCAAGAAACTTCCAGTGTGCTTGAATACCAAAAGATATTTAGCTCCTGTGGGGGCCAGGGGTAGATTCATTATGATTTGTATATTACCCTGTGCCAGTGTTGCAGTGGGCACAGCAAGATGGTAAAGGCTTTTTCAGGTCACCTGGTGCATGGCTCCGTTCCTCTGCTCAGCACAGCATAGCTCCTCCCTGGATTAGGGGCTCTCCTTACCGCAGAGAAATGTTTCACTTATCCATTTATTCAAACATAATGTGCTTTTATGGCCTTTTATTTCTTAAGTGTTGTAAACTCGCAGCAGATTTTTATGGTCTCAGATTTATATTGCACCAGTTGGATAGTTTAATCCTGGGGGAAATACCTCAGTTGGGAATTCAGGCTTTTTATGCCATCATAAAATCTATCGTGGCAGATGTAAATGGCGAAAGTAGGTACGGATGAGGAACATGCTGATCTTGGTGCCAACTGTACCTGTGCACTGCATATTGGATAATGACATGATTGCTCATCTTCTGGTGCCATGAGACTTGTGGGTGTTAGTAATTTTCTTCTTGAAGTGATTATTCAATTCAATCAGCACAATGAGAAGCCACAGGTCACTATTCCGCATGTCTCAGGTTCACCTCTGGGTCTCTCTGGAGGTGATGGATGCTCCAACCTTCCCAACCTCCTCTCTGAGCTGTGTCTTTGCTGCTGGGACTGAGTGACAGAGGAGAGACAACAGGAGGCAGGAACACATCTGCTTTTGTCCTGTGAAACAAAATACTGCTGTCCCCTGCCGTTATCCCCGCTCCTGACACAGGGCTGGCTTGGGGACCCCAGATCCCTGGACAGGCTTGATGAACTGTGTGTCACTTCACTTCTCACAACACCCTTCTGGGGGAAGACCGTGCTTCCAGAAGGGTTTCCTTGCATATACACCCAGCTTCAAGTGAAATAGATAGTAAGGGGAAAGAAGCTGGAGCAAAGCAAAAGACGGTCATGCACCACAAGAAGTACAGAAGATTTTGCCCCCTAAGTGATTTCTGGCAACCTCAGCTTCAACACACCGGATGAGCTAGCTTTCCTGACAGGGGTGGACCTATTAGTGCAAGAAAAGGGGCTTGGGTGAGGCTTTTCTGCACCAGTTCTCAGCATTGCCTCCCTACAGCACTGGTGGAGCTTGGGAACAACAGACTCCTCAAAGCAAAGGACTTCCATGTTGGGTACTAGGAGACCAAGTACCATGAAGGCACTGAGCCTTCTTCACCTGAAGCCTGCCTGAGTGCATGGACAGGGAGTGACGGGACACAGCAACAGGAAGCATGTGCACTGCTTGAATGTCAGCTGGAATCATGGACATTTTCTTTCCAACAGGCACTTTCAGATGCTGTAATTCTTTTCATGCCTGTGCACAGCAAAATGTACACTGTATGTGACGGTACATAAGCTTCACTGTCCTTTGGCACCCAGGCCTGATCCTTTGGGAGCTCTCAGAACATCTCTTGCTCTTGGGGGGGAAAAAGATTATCAGCAATAAACCACGGTCTCGATTTATTTTCTGTCACTTAAGATTGAATTGGTGCATACAAGCTTCACTTTCAGCACCCAGGCCTGTTCGCTTGGGAACTCTCAGAGCACCACTTGACCTTGGAATAGAAAAATATTATCACCCATAGATCAGGGCCTTGATTTCTTTTCTGTCACTTAAGATTGACATTGCATACAAGTACCCTGCTGGTCTGAGGGTCAAATATTGTCTCTCTTTGCTGTTTCTTTAAAGCTTTTTAACATCTCAATGAGACTGATCAATTACTGTGGTGTTATGGGATTTTCAAACCACTGGAGGCTATGAGAGGCTGCATGTGCCCTGGGAACATTACTCTGAGTCCTACCGCCTGAAACCTATGGGCCACAGGCAGAGCACAGGGATGTTTTTTCCCCATGTCCCCCATGTATCTTTAGTTCATCTCTGCTGAGCAGTTGGAAATGTAGTGTTTTATGAGCCCTGCCATTCAATGAATAACAGCGACTGAAAAAATCATTCAGTAGTGTATAGTCTAAAGCTTTTTCTGTATGAAGAGGTTTTGAGCAGTAAGAACACTGAGGGGATGCAGCATTTTTGGTGAAAGCTGCTATTGCTACTTGAAAGAGCAGTGGGTTAATCCCAGCAAGTTTAGAAGCGGAATTAGCTTTGGGGTCAATAATGGGATGTGTCATGGTGCTTGCTTGGGGGACCCAGCTCTTCCTTCTCATGCCATAGCAAAAAGTCCTTTCCTGTCCTACTCTACTCTACTCTAACCAGTAGGTTTATCAACTGGAAAATGCAGAAATGTGGGCAGATCGGAA
>JBCJKH010033519.1:0-12211 GCA_039877255.1 Loriculus beryllinus
GGGTTGGGAAAAAGCAAAAGAATTAAAATCCCATTGAGAGAGATACATTTAATTAGTACTGTTGATTATTTTTACAATAAGCACACCATAATGTATACTACTCTGACAATATCTTTGAGAGATTAGTAAAATCAAGACTTTCCTAAATTACATTTTCTCACCATTAAATCACATGGCAGTCTTTATCAGTAGCACTGAGAAGGTGAAAAGGGACATAGATTCTTTTTTTCTTACATCTTAGGAAGTACCAGCAGCCAGTGCAGATACTAGGCAGCTGGTTTCAAACTAATGAACACAAGCCTTTCTCCTCATAATTAAACTGTAGAGGCATAATTAAACTGTAGAAGCCACTGTCATATGATGGTCCGTCAGTGGCCATTCCACACACTGCTCCAGTGGCCACATCGAGCTCAGGAAGGTAATCTGAGAAAGCAGCACCCCATCTGAATAATCTTAGCCACAAATTTTGAAACAAGATATGCTCACTTATGTCATCTGTCAAAAAGGCTTAGTCTCTCAAAATAAGCTTCAGCAAACAATGTATTTGTGTCCCCAAAGTTTGGACTTGTGATTTATGTACTGCTTAGATGGATAATGGCCATAATAAACAAACAGATTAATTTACCACTAGACTAATTTATTTCAAGTATTAAGAAAAATCTCAAGGCAGTGGAGAATATTTCACAGCACATTAAAACATGACACTGCCAGGTGAAATCTGAGACTTCTTCAAAAGAACATAATAGGAAAGTATCAATTAGAATCTACTAAAAAAAAAATATCTGCAATATTCTGTTTGCTCATTTCTTCAATTTCTGTTTCAACAAACTCTCCCCCCAGCTTTATAAAGTGTTATCAAAACCCACCACAGTGTATTACATAAATTGCATCACAAATCAAGTTGCTTGCTCTTCTTTTAAATGTATTATTCAGCCAGTTGATCATATCCTTTCTTTCTTCCTCAATATAAGGCTTATCTTGAGGATTGATATCTTCTCTTCTGTGATATACAAACCCATGAGTTTGTCCAGGATAAATTCGAATTTCATAATCAACTTTGCAATTTTTCTTTAGCTTCTGCTCCAATAGGATGATCTGTAATGCAGAGCATAGTAGTAGTTACATTAATATAGCTATATTCCGTGCTGCCATTGTTCAACTTCCTAATTTATCATTCAGGCTGGACACTAATAACCAAGATCCATATGGGCAAAACAAAAAGTAAAATTATACAAAGAAAAACCACCTTTGCAGTAAGGGTCTAGGAAATTTGTTAGAATCTAAAGGCAGGCCCAACAATCTGCAAAGATATGGATATAATAAAAGTATTTCCTACATGAGAAACATATGACAATGCTAAATACACTACATCTGAATAAAACACTTCTAACAGACACCTATGGATGCAATTTGAGGTATCCAACATGGTTTACGGGTTTCTAGGACAAATGGAAAACACTGTCATACAGCAAACAATAGCTCCCTGAGTAGAGTAGTCCAAAACACCAGTGGGATTTTGATAAAACCTTGTTACCTGGGTTACTAGCCATATGTCCACAAAAAAAAGAGACTTAAGGAAAATAAATCTAGTTTTAATTCTTTGCCTAGGTTACATTAGCCTTTCTATGTCTATCATGATTTTTCTCATTATTTTTTGACCTCCAAGCACTACTACAAGGTTGAGTTTTGACTCCAAATTCAGGGTGAAAATTTAAACATGCAGAAATGAAAGAAGACAGAGGTTATTAGCATACTTGATGAAGGGGAATTAAGTAATCTTTTTCAGCAAAATGAAAAATGTAGGGTTCAGGAGGTTGGATGTATCATCAGAATCCTTCATTAGTTCTAGAAAACATGAAAGAAAAAATCTGTTCAATTGACTTTTAAGGACAAATTTAGATTCAAACACAGCACTCGGCTTCTGCAGTGAAAAATTTCACATCCCATGCAACACATACTACCTTTACTTTCAAGCTACTATAAACATGGCTTCTAGAAGAATACCTTCCTAGATTAAAACTAAGATACATACTGAATACCTGAATTAATGAGACTTGAAAGATGCCCTCTGTGCATGCAAGCTTGAGTTCTTTTGACCTGACTAGAAAAGTCAATGCTTTAGCAAGTAGTGAAAAATTTACTTTCAGAGAACACCTGCGAAGGGCAGTTGCTTAAGCATAGCATAAAAGGAAAGCTAATGTTAAAATAACCACAATCTAACTTTACAGAGTAGCTAGAGCAAAAATAACACTCTCTGCTCCTGGGTGAAGCATGCAGAGTAGTAGTAAACAGGAAAAGGGAGCTAAATTGAGAAGGTGACCAAAGGACAACATATCTGTCTGTGCAGACCTGAAATAAAGACATAGCTGCTATGATCTATTCTGAAATTAGGAACAAATACCCTTACCACCTCTTTGCACAGTATCCTTCCTACTCTGCTGAAAATATCTCTTCATCAACTGACAGACAGATTTGAAGAAACAATGCTAGATCAAGAACTTACGCTACACTACATACATATGCATGTGCGTCTGCTTGTATTTTATCATTGTATTTATTTATTTCAGTTACTGTATTTAGCCACCGTAGAGAGCTACACCAGCCTTTGATTCCGGGTATGTCAGCATCAGGTGATATACAGGAATACCACCCCAGCAAAAACCAACGACCACTGATTTCTTAGCACAACACTGCTCCTTTAGATATTTCAGGACTGCATCAGCTTCTCTGAAACATTTAAGAAAATGCAAATTAAGCATCCATAGTAAAATCAGTATTTGAAAACATGAAATACAGAAACGCGTATAACCATGTACCCCCGTACCATGCTGCTACTATGTTTTCTTTCACATACTTTAAAAAAATTATTTCAGACAAATATTAGGGGTTGCTAATCTGAAATTATCAGAAAGAAAAAAAGTAACTGAATGGAATCAAATAAAACCACAACATGACTAACACACACTGAAGGGAAAAAAAACCCAAAAAGGATGCAAAGTAGATGATTGATTAAGCACCTACCTATGAGCTCAAAAAGCTTAAAATTCTCTGAGAAGCTGGATGTATTTTTTGCTTTGTGAATGTAAGTAGAAAAAGTAATAACAAGGTTTATAGAGAATGCTATTCACCTAGGCAGTCAAAATACTGACAATAACTTTAATTTAGTGTCTCAGAGATTTGCTGCAGGTAAGTCAGTGTAGTAAAGCCGGTAGATGTTTTCAGAATTAACAATGTATCTTGAAATGCACCTTGCCTGCATGCTGTGTTCTGGAAACACGTATTTACCCCTGAAGCAAGTGCTACCATGCAGAGGCAGTGAAAAGAAAGTATTGGTGGCAGACAGGTTGCAGTTAAGTCTTTTATATCACCTCAAGACTGTATTTTCAGCCCCAGTTTCTCACCCCCCTGGGGCACTCAAGTTATATATGCCCCTCAATACATCAGCTTCGCAAATACCACAGGATCCGTCAACACACGCACACAGAAGCAAATTAAGTGCCAAAAGAATCTTTCTTCGCTGGAGCTGACACTTGAAACTTGAGTGTCTGTAAGAAACGTGGGGCAGAGCCCAACCTTTCCTTCCCACTGCCCCACAGAAGGGACAGACTCTAAACTGAAACATTTCCACAAAAACTGACCCCTCTGAGGCAGGAACTCTGTGAAAATGATTCAGTTATTTCTCCCATAACTTTCTCACCAAATACCTAAACCCAGCAGCCTTCAACATAACTACTTCCAACAATCCAAGAGATATTTGCTCTCATAGGAAGTTAATTCATTTGGTCTCTTATTAGTGAGTCCTCAGCATTGCCTTGCCAATACCTTCCTTCTGTGCTATTCGGGCAGCACAGCGCCTCTGCTAGTGACAGGTCTTTGCTGGCAAATGCTCGGGCAGTGTTGCACATATGAGAGGGAAACATGACACTTCTCTTGGTGCCACCAGCCCTCACTGTGCCCTGACAACAGATGACAATTTGCAAGACCAGGCTGGACGGGGCTTTGAGCAACCTGTTCTAGTGGAAGGCGTCCCTAGTGGAAAGGGTTTGGAACTAGATGAGCTTTGAGGTCCCTTCCAGTCCAAACCATTCTGTGATGATTCAGCCATCAGCTACCTGGGGCCAGTTACACCATGCTGGGTAAGGACTACAGTGCAGTCAAAAACTCATCTTCTTTCCATACAGTATCTTAAAGTATCAGTCTCAGTGAGACTCAAGATAAAAAACATGCATTCTCACTGCTGTGTCACTGGTCATTTTTAAGCCAAGGTTTTTGAGGCAGAGGAAGCAACTTGCAGTCTATGTTATCAACATTAGATGACAAAACTTCACTAAGCCACTACTGAGAGACTTGTCCTTGAACTCTGTTCAAGGCAAAATAAAAGGTCACCAATTCCATCCAGTTCTAAGGAGTCATTAAAAATGACACCTTCACTGACAGATTAGCTGCATCCAACCTCAAACAATCAAAATAAAAAGAGGAAAAGAAAGCAAACAAACCAATATCTGACAGTAGATGTGATATCCAGGCAATGTGATATCCAGCTCCTTGACATCTTACTTGTTTATTTTCCTGGCATCTCGAGTTTTCAGCCAATCATCAAACTTGGACTGATCATCAGGAGGCTTCCAAGATTCTTTTCCTGCAAAAAAAGTCTGGACAGATGGTTCTGCACACACACACAAAAAAAAACCCAAACCAAATTCATTGAATTAATCAAACACCATCAATTTTTTTAGCCCTTCATAGTAGGGAAAATTTCTATCCAGGAATAATTTTGATCTGATTTCTTTTTCACTACTTTCTGAGAAAGTAATGTTTTTAAATACCATTGTTAACTATTCCACAGAAATGCCTATGAGCTTTAGAAAACTCTGGTAGACATCTACATAGGCTTTTTTCAATTACTAAAGCACATAACAATCACAGTTTGTGATACAAATCTGGAAAACGTGAATATTTTTGTCCCTAGTATTTTACCTGCTCTAAGTATATAATCTGAAACCACACATGGTAAAACAACAGATTATCTTGCAAAAGAAGATCAAACTATGTCCTGACTACAGCAGTTTTAGATTTTGCATATGACACAGTACCATTTAACATAAAACCATCATTAATGAGTTTCATTTAAACAAAGACAATTACATAAAATAGCTCTTTACTACAGAGCACATCATGAGGCTTATTTATGAGCTTCTGATAAAAAACCCCACCAAACAGACTGAGGTCAGCAAAGAACAAGTGAAAGGAGAACCTGTGGGGAGAAAGGGAGGAGTGTTTTACTGTGCACATCATGTAGTGACTGGATAAAGGAAAGTACAGTAAGAGGCAACTCAGTACTAAAGTGTTCCTGCACCATGGGGATGCCCAATCCATGATTCAGGATGACCTTGGCTAAAACGTGTTGTGAGACCAGCAGCAGAATTGTGGTGGTGCAGTCTCTAGTGGATAATACAGTCTCCTCATGAAGAAGGAAACAAGCAGGGACTCTGGAGGCTGCCCCAGATGCTGCTATGCTTTCTCCCAGCCCACAGGGAATGAATGAGATCCTTGTGAAACTGCAATCATTGCCTTTGGCTCTCTTCCTCCTCTGACACACCGTATGTATCTTAATGATCATGGTGAAACAACTGGATCAGTTTGGCCTAAAGCTGATCAACGTATATGGCAAGTAAACTCATGTTTGGAAAGGCAGAGGCAATTGCACAGCCTTTGGATAAGTACGTGTCAGAAGGGCTACATATTGCTTTGAAGGTGAACCTTCCCAAGCCCACCCAGAACATGTCCTTTCCCATTCAAACTAGCCTGATAAGAGCTACAAGCCATCACTCTTAATATAGTCTCTGAAATACAACTCTCATGGCTCCTCATCCCACACCACACTGGAAAAAATCCAGCTATTTTCCTCCCAATAAACACTGGTGCACCAGATCAGCAACATCCTGAAGGAGTCGGGGAAGACACACATGGCCACTCTTCATTCAGACACTGCTGCCTCAAAACTCTCAGCTGTCCTCCTGCCTAGAGCAATGAGAACACCAGTCATTTGATCGCTGCTGTATTAGCAGTACTCGTTCGGGGAAAGAAGGTATTACAAGAAGAAGTATAACAGGGCATTAATCACAGGGAAAAATTACTGCATCCAGTCTAACGTTGGGAATGATTGCATTCGGTCATGAAGGCAAATGTAATTCCAATTACGGAGCTGAATAGGAGATGTCAAGTCCTCAGGAAAGACAGTAGCAAGGAGCAGAAGACTATAGACCAATTCATTGTTCCGGTGTATAAGAAAACCCTAATCCTCACAAAGGCAGTATCTTTATCTCGGAGGCATAAAGCTCCTTTCACCTCCACAGACAAACCTCAGCCACATGGCAACTGTCTGCTGAAGTGATTTCCTTCGTGCTCCACAGGCTGAGAGCATTAAAGTCACCTTCTCTCAAAACAAGACTAATAGAGTATTAGATAGAGGTTTGCTTTTTAGAACTGCAGGCCAGTCCCAACCCTATATGAATGTTTGCAATGTATACTGCAAATACCCTGGAGCATATCCAGTTATTGCAAGATGTTGCTGCATTTTGGAATTTAACTGCTCTAGGGACCAAAAATGAGTGTGAAAGATTTGCAGGGAGGAAGGAGATTGTATTTAATACCCCATGTGTGCATATGAATCATTCATATGCACATATTCAATGTGCATATTCAATATCATATCAAAATTTATGAAATTTCTGCTGATAAAAATTTGTTTAAATCCCATCATACAATTTTGCTTGAATAACTGTTTTTTAAGTAGTTCTAAAAGCAGAATACCCACTTCCATTTCAGAACTAATTTTAAGGCCATCTCACACTGAAAACCATCAGAATCACTTTTTTACTACATCATGCATTCTATGTGTGAAGTCACTTCTGTAAACAGTAAAGTATAAAGGAAGCATGCTGTACTCCGCAACGCTTTACAGCAATGTTCCTTTGTGGTTTTGTATTATGGAAATAAATTACTCAGGCTGCTCTGGTAATAGTTTCCTCTCATGCATGGAATAACAGGTCTAATAGAAGGCTAGAAATGATAAAGAGTATGATTTCTTGGAGAAGGAAGGCTTTCTTACATGTATTCATCAGCTGTTAGCACATCAGCTATGTATCTGATGTTTGATAGTTCCATCCAAACATATCATGAGTCACAATCACAGCCTTGTCTGCGCTGGCAGGTGGTTTACAAACATACACCTTGATGTACTCAACTTGCACTTCCTGCCCACAGTCTCCATAGTCAAACCTGTCTCTAATATCCCACGGGCAAGGCCTCAATTCATTAGCCATCTAGGAATCTGCAGGAAAGCAAAAAGGACAAATGCTCATATAACTTATTTGGAGTAACAGCTTTGATTACAGCTCATAATCTTCATGCAGTCCCCACAGTCCCCTGCCGACAACTAATAAACCTTGCAGTATCAACTAATACCTACTTGACATTACAAGGTTAGAAGAGAAAGCTCCAGATGTTTATTGTGAACAGGCTCTTGGCACCAGCCCTTTCTGGTTTGCATAAATATCCATAAATTCCAGGTCAGTCAGCATAATCCAGGTGTGCAGTAAGGGCAGAAGAAGGGCTTATGTCAGGCCTGACATTGCCTGGAGCAATCCTGAATGTGATAACTACATTTCCATGTGATGTCCCCACACCCAATGCATCATAACTATTCCTCTCATGTGGTCTTACAGTTCCTCCTCACAGGCTAGCACCTGGTAACCTCTTACTGTTACTTCTGTGAGATCTCACTGTCAGCATGATGCTTTTCTGACTACTTTTTTCCCTCAAGTTTTCATATTGCATATCCCCTTTCCCTTCCTCTATGGAGAATCCAAGGCTGCTGCTGCCTACATGCATTTTGCTTGTTCCTTGTATCCCCTGCTGTGTATGGCCCTTTTCCAGCAAACCCGTCATTAACTAGCATCTCTAAAAGTTCTATAAATCAACTCTAAGAAAGTAAATCAGCAGAGGCTTTTCTCTGAGAGTTGCACACTACATGATCTGAACTGAGAGTGGTCAGAGGAATACAGGCATACACCAGTGTTGTGCATTTAACATGTCATCACACATCACAGATAGGTAACTTTTCTAGAAGTATATGTTGTAAAGGAGAAACTGGGCACTCCTCCACTTCTCAGGTGAAGAAAGGTTTCTGAAGAGTTTATGACCTAAGATGTCTTCTCAGGAGAATCCCTCAAGCTCAGTTTAATTCCTTGTTCATTTTAACGGGAGATAAGACACTGTAACATCTTGTTAAACCCAGCTAACTTTTGGTGCTCCCTACTCTTCCTCCTCTACCAAAGAGCAGGTGGTCATACACAGAGCATTTTCAATACCTCAGTCTGAGAAGCTGTTTAACCTCGCTTTGCCGCACTCTTAACCAATCAAAATGGCACTGTTTGCTTCTTAACAAGACCTAGTCTCTCTTCCCATGTAAATGCATGCACTGGAACAATATTCCTTGGTCTGGCTGGTCCCCTGACTAAAGTGAAATGCAGCATGGAGGCAATAAAAATCAAACGTACTCTTCAACGTGCAACTATTTTTGTTAGGAATATATCTTAGCCATTTATTCCCTTCTAGATTTTATAACTAACTCAAACAGACATCAAATAAGACCTTTAATACACTCCAAATACTCCTTTCCCTGTTCAATTTCTCTGCTACATATATGTGGAACATGGTAAATGGCATTAAAAACAAAACAAGAAAACACAGTGAATAATAAAACAAATTACTAAAAATCCTGCCTCTTTACACCAGTTATGCTCTTTTCACAGGACAATGCATTTTGGGGTGATACATGGAGAGGCTCCAATCACTGAGAACCGTCTCCCTTTAAGGACGCTTCTCAACTGTGTCAACTTTGAACAAAGCCTGTCTCCTGACCTGCAGTCAATCTCCACATAACTTCCAAGAGCTGCAGTTGGAGTTTAGCTCTCCAGTCAGACTGACTGCAACTTTGCCAGCATTACATTGAGGCAGAAGAACCTTTTACAAACCTCAGGCAAAGGTGTGAGACTTCAAACATACTTGGTGTAACTGACCAGCTTAGAACAACTCTACCATAGTGTTTGTGGACTGTTTGCCTTCACCAGCAGTTCATGTGAGCAGTAAGCCAATAAAAATTGATTTCTATTTAAGCAGAATACTTTGTTCTTTTCAAATAAATGTTTAAAAAAAAAAAATAAAAACCACAATCTGTGTTTAAACACAAATAAGAGTATTGACAGATTTTAATAAACAAAACCAAAACGCTGCATTAATAAATGTTTTAAAAAGCATAACGGCTTAAAGAATGTTTAGGAATTATTCACAGACAGGGATAAATCCATCTTGTACTACTGAGGCTCTCTCCACAAATGTGCCAAAATTCACAGCCTTTGAACAGGCTTTTGAATGCTTGGTGAAAAATGCTAATTAATCTAATTTTCAAAAGTCCATAAGAATAGTTCTTAGAAGAGATTAACAGAGATGCTGAGCAGACCATGAGCAAAACACCTTTTTCTCCCCACAGTCCGCAGAATACGGCTAAAATACATTTAAATAAAAATTTCAGGAACCTAGGATTTTAAAAATTACTTTTTAACTGAATTCTAATTTTCACCTATATGTAATTCAACCACTACAAGTTTAATGAGTGGAAGGTTGTTAATTTAGAAATCTGATTGCATTTGCAGTTTAGAGCAGTTCTTTGCACTTGTAGGTGAGATCAGTTCGTTGCATTTGTAAAACTTCAAATGAAACACATTTCAAACTTGTTGCAGCTGAGACACGAAGACTTTCAGCATACCAACTAACCGGGTTTGATCCCCACCTAAGCAATCAGATGCATTGCCATCTCTTTTCACTTTTTTTTTCAGAGCTTTACAAAGTGTGAATTTCAGCATGACTTCAAAATGCTGCATGCCTTGCTTTCTTCCAAAGAGCTACTACTCACTGTGCAGGCTCACAGTTCTAGACACTCTCACATTTTATCAACGCCATGCATGACATTATTTACAGCCTACATCTGGCCTTAACTCATCATTCCCCATTTCAAGATTTAGGCTATTGCATAAGCCCCCTTGTCATGTCATCAGTGTGGAAACTCCCTGTTTTCTCATCCAGCCAGCTCTGATCCCCAAGTGATAGGACTGCCAGAAAAGAAACTGGGAAAAATGGTTTCCAGAACAGTCCATACCATAGCAAAGGCTTCTTCTACCTTTAATGAGCACTGGTGATACCGGTATGGCAAAAGTTCAGATTTACCAGTTGCTATTATTTGAATGCTACTTCTTCAGTGATATATATTCAGGTGGCATAAGGGCAACCCCTCTCAACTGAGTTTCAGTTTGCTCAGTCATTTTAGTGTGATTTTTTTGCATTATTTGTCTAATCATGTTTAGATAAAAGAGTTGCAAGGAGATTAATTCATCAGTTTGGAACTAATACTGTTTGTCACGGTTAAAATTCTCTTAAACAGTTTAATATACCTCTACTTATATTTGTTTATATGAGAGAAAAGATCTTACTCATGATGAGCAAGCATAAACAGAATACCTCCAGGGTACAATACAAATCATGCTGCTTCCAACTCACTGGCTTATCAAGTTTTAATGCTATCCCAAGGCAAACCAAATTTGGCACATAGAGGAGATAAACGGATAAACATTCAGTAGCGCAAAATAAAACGCAGGGTGCAGCAGTGTTGCATCACAACCAGGGCTCCCTTTGAGCAACTAGAGTCCTAAGGACATTCCATCTTTTACATTAATCCAGCAGGCTGCAGTGCCTTGCTGCACGCAGAGACAAGATTCAGCAGTTTTTCTTGCTACAGACTCCCACTTAACTAGGAAGCCAAGTTTTCTCTGGCAGTGGTGTACCTTACTGCAGGATTTGACAGGGATCGTCCACAGTGTTGATTATTGTAATTAGAGCCAAACACCCTGACAGCCTCCTTCATAACAATCAAGGAGAGGGGCCCCATCCTGTGGACGTTTCCTGGAGCGAGTATGGCTGTGAAGCTGTTAACCACAGTGCTGTCAATACAGTGCTGAAAAGCTAGCTAATACAGCCATCTACATCAGACCTGAAAGAGAGTTACATCTGGGCTGAACAGCTAAGGGCTATGCACAGAAAACACCTCCTTTCTTTCTCTCCCCTTTCTGCAGGTGAGAGGAGCCCTGCCTCAGTACTGCTTTTAAAGACCTGGAGGAAAGTTTACATATTGCCTGCAACCTCCTTATCTGAACGGTGAGGAGGGGCAATGAGGGCAGAAGGAAATGAACCAGGATGAGGTCAGGGCATCCATCACCACCAAGGTCAAACAGCCAAGCCTGGAAACAATTGATGGAGGGCTCGCAAGCCATGTCATCTGTGTCCATGTGCTATGAACAGCAGCAGAACTGGGATCCCAGCATGGCTGGAGACACCCTGAGCCAGCCCTGATGATCCCTCATCTCCTACAAAAATGGTATCACATATGGCACTCCCTTCACAAACCCACAATACTTGGAGGGTTTTTCCGACGTTGTGAAGGCACAGGGAGACAGGAGTGATGCCAAGAGCTCTCCTGGGAGCACATGGGAATGCTGCAAGACCTGGACCTGGCTACACAAGGTACAGCTAAGGACCGGTATGGCCTTCTGGGGACACGGGCTAACACAGGCTCGGGTTATCACACACAAAACACCAGGCTGACCCAGGGATTTTGGGGGCTGAGGTTTGCCCTGGAAGGCAGTCCTCCCATGTAACCCTCACCATGCGCCACAACAGCTTCTAAGGCAGACGGCGCCATTCCAGGCATCACCTCGAGGGGTTTTGAAACTCTCCAGAGAGAGAGGCTCCATCCCTTCTCTAGGCGGGTTGCTCCAGAGCTTGATCGTAAAACAACCTTTTCCTCCTCGCAGCTCCGCACCTCCCCTTACACCGCCTGCATCCCCGCCCTCCTGACGGAGCTCCCTCCGCCGACACCGCGACCCACGGAGGGCGAAGGCGGCTGCACCCCGGGCTCCCCTCAGCCCCTTGGCCCGGCCCGGCCCGGCCACAGTCCCCCGCCCGCCGCGCTCCGGGTGCCCAACGCCTTCGTCCTCCAGAGGGGCCGCAGCCGGTAGAGGTCACGCTTGGCATGCAGAGTGCGGCTACGGCTTCCCGGACCCGGGGCCGAAGGGCTCCGGGCAGCAGCGGAGGGCAC